>JAMPIV010011610.1:0-62250 GCA_024509875.1 Oreohelix idahoensis
CCACAAACGGCTCCTGGGTCGACGCAACCTCAAATGGGTACCAGAGCAACTCTGGGAAGGTTAAGGCGGCCGGCGTGATGCCGACCACATCACCCCTAGTGTGCCAACGGTCAAGATAGTATGGGCATAACACCATATTCCCAATATGCTTCAATGGGCGTGTAACGGGTTCCTTTACATTTTTCCTTTTTAATGGTAGGGATGGTGTAAAACATGACCCAGGTACGCAGAACCAATGATATTATTCCGGTGCACAGCAGGTCAGAAGAATACTTAATGTTACGTAGTATTTCTTCGCGTGAGCCGAAAATAATTTTGCGCGTTTTGCTTAGTAAACACGAGGCATAGGTTAGTGTAGGATACGATTGGGTGTTTAGATTTAGTTTATGTGCAGAAATATAATAGGACATAAGGTCGGCCGAAAGTGGTTTCAGATAGATAGATGCGACGCAATGACTCACCGCGTCGGTTATTGCATCAGTTATTTCTATTATAAATAACAGCGTCTAAGTCTTTAGCGCGTGAGTCCCAAGAAATTTTCTGCCGTGAATCAACGCCTCATCGTCTGCTTAGCTAGAGAAATTCGGTATTGGGTATGTCTATAACTTAATTAGCGTCGAAGAAAGTTCGTTTTATATAAGAGCTTAGCACGTTAGAGTAAGTTTTCTCCTGGGATTAAATTTAATTTTTATTAGTCAGGAGTGCTATCAATTGCTATCTTATACAGAAACTAGAACCAGGGTAGTGTAAGTTGTGCCTGTAATTTTTCTATGAATACGTAGCAGTATCTATGATTTGTGTAGCGGCTTTTGAGATATTAACTGTGTGAGGGTAAGCGCTAAGATAAACGGGTGCTCTGTAATATGTAATATGAGGTCTGTAAAAACAGCATTTTGATTATTGATAATTGGTAGTGTATATACGCGAGCGTATTTTGTGTATTTATTAGTTGAGCTATTTTAGTAATGTAGTTAGAAGACAAGCGGTGTAAGGGATGTAATTAATATTACTGAGAGGGTGTAGGAATTAGTGAGTTTACAATTGTGTTAATTGATACCTTCCCGGGTCAGTCCTTAAGAAGTAGGGCCCGGAACTTATACCGGGGGATTTTAGCTTGTGGTGAATGAAATGTTGTGACGCCTGAGGGCAAGACTAGCACAAAAGATTCAGGTCAGCCCGTGTTTGAGGTTTACCTAACAGACAGCTAGTTACGTTGGTGCGGGAGAGAGTGATAGGAGGTAACGGTAGGTCAGTCTGACCCTTGGGCAGAAATATCTGTTTATTTCTTGTGCGTAGATTTGTGAGTAGGGGGGAGTTAGTATTTAGGGGACACCAGGAAGTAGAGGAATTTATGGTGTTAATGTGTTAGGGATGAGAATATTTTGAATTGTTGTATAGATGTTGTTAATTTTTTCGTTTTACGGCATTTTCACGGCACATAGTGGAGGCTGTAGACTGCCCTAAAACTTACCATGGTATTTGGCCTTCTCTTGAGTAGAAGGCTCGAGACATTGCTATAGGGGAAAAGAACTGGGGACGCTTTAGTACCGGCGCCCAGTACGTCTGCGCCAGTGAAAGAAAGGAGACGGTCTCTTGCAGTGAGGACCCATACCTCAGCGGGAACCGGTCTCCAAATTCCTGAGCTCTTAGCTCGTTAAGAAACACCAAACAGGTTACGTTGACTGGTGTTTAGAATACTGCCACTAAAGCAGTAGGGCCTAAACCCGAAAAGGGTTTACTGGGCAGTGGAAAGAATTGTCATCAGCAGTGAAGCATCTACATCCCGAGTCAAGTACATCGTTATTAATACCAAGGCCTCAGCATCAGTAGTAAGGAAAGGAGAGAGAGAGAAAACATTCATTTCCGAAGGCAAACGAGAGGAGGGGAGTGACGGAGACGCCACCCAGCAGAAGACGGTAGTGTCAGAGAGACACTGAACCGAAGCAGAGGAGAGAGAGAAGTTCGAGAGTCAGATAGAAAGATGGATTTGACTGCCTGCGTCAGGACCAGCGAACCAGAGCTGGTCAAGACCGTGCTCCACCTCCACGTGGTGGTCCTGGAAACAGTCTGCAACAGTGCAGGCTGGCTGAGCGAGTACGGATCGCAATGGGAAGGCAAACCCGGTCCTAAAAAATGCCGTGCAGAAGTCGGATGTGTCGATCGAAAGGTGCAGATATCACAGCTACGTTGGAAACAGACACAACGCAACCACCGTCCTTTTCAGGGCGAACAAAGAAGAAGAAGAAGAAGAAGAAGATAGAAAGATTAGAGGTCAGCCTCTGAGTAATAGCCGGAAGGTCCGTTAATGGATCAGTGCTGGTGGTACTGTTGTTAGCTGTGTAGGACATCCTAGAGTGCATTTAAGACTTTGTAGACATTTAGTTATACGTCTGCAGTGGGACAGTGTGTTAGATTTAATAATAATAGGATAGTTAGTAGAGGCGGATCTTAAATTGAGACCCCCACCAAGTATAATTCTTTAGTCTTAGATTGGTTTGGGCAGGGGTGACCGAGAGCGTGTTAAGTAATTTTAAAGTGTGTCTTTTCACTTAATTTGTTTTCTTTTTTTCCCAGGTTTGTGCGACCTCGCACGTTATTTATTTTGCTGTGTTATTGATTTTTGTTGTTTAATAAACCATAAAAATGTACTTTGGATCAGTTTATCTTTAACTATACTGTACTTATATGCTTTGTCTGTATAGTTGTGACTGGAAAATTTAGTGAAACCTTATCTCCTTTCTGGTAGTCAGAGGCGGTGAGACGATAGCTATTACATAAGACACAAGTGGCGAGGGAGAGTCAATCTCGGTTCTCACGCTCGAAGCTATAAGTCTCATCTTTTCACATTCACTGTCATTCTCATCTAAATCTATCTTTCTCATCTAAATATATCTCAGACTTTCCCATAACTAGTGTCTTGTCTCTGTACCCAGACAGACTCTAAAACTTAAAGCCACTTCGTGACAAGTGGGGGATCGTTCTCGGGATCATTTCTGGGATCTTGTCTAGATTCATTGATTGTTTCTATAGGAAGTTCTCTGAGAATAGATTTTCTTTTTTTTTACCCCTAGACTCTGAGCTGTGAAAACTGATCCAGTCATAAGTTTTTCCATAGGGTGCATTCATTATAGATTATTGTAGTTGTGATAAGGCTCTAGATGACACAGAGGTAATTGATGGCTAACCGTAAATTTTTTCTCTAACACGAAGATAATTCCAGGTTTTAGGGTAGCTGCAAAACACAATTTTTTCAGGTTCCTAGTGGGTAACGGAGTTGGAGGCGGTAGTTAGTACTCAGAGTAGGCGATAGTCTGAGGTCGGTTTTGGTAGAGACTGCGGTTATAGAGGGAGTATTACCTGGTAGGTAACGGGAAGTTTTACCTTTTCCTTTCTGTCCTTCTTGGTATTTTTAACTTACTGCAGATTTTACAGGTAAGATGGCAGAAGCGACCCAGTTATGAGCCGTCTGGCGTGAGGCCGCTCAAGATATGGGAATGGATAAAGACGAGACTAAGGCATACACGATAAGGGGGAAGGATAGACACGATCAGAGGGCGAAAGATGAAAAGGACCAGCAGGCCGAGATGGAACTTCGGAAAATGGAAGCAGAGGAAAGGGAGAGGGCAAAAGAGAGACAACATGAACTTGCCATGCGTTCTTTGGAACTACAAAGTAGATCGTCGGAGGGCAGTTCGGCGAATGGAGATTCCCCCAGAGCAGTGGCGGCAGACCCCTCAGGACACGGAGGGCCCCGGATGGCAGCCATGAATTTCCCGTTTGACTCTTTCCCTAGTGGGAATGAGAAAATTGATGTATTTTTGGAGACATTCGAACGGATGGCGACGGCTTATGGACTAGATGGTAGTCTTTGGGGTTTAAAGTTATCTCAGTCCCTAAAAGGTCCTGCGTATGACATCTACAGCAAGATGATCATCGACGACCAGAATAACTTTGAAGCACTACGTAACGCTTTGTTACAAAGGTTCCATGTAAATGCCAAACAATGTTCCGGGAGAGCCAACCGGAGAAGGGAGAGAGTTTCACCCTATTCGAGAAAAGGTTGAGGACTCATCTTGCTCGTTGGAGGGAGTTGTCAGGACTGGCAAAAACATTCGAAGAGATAGAAGAGCTGGTAATGTCGGAACAACTGAAGGCAACCATGTCTCCCTACTTGAGGCGGTATCTGGCAGAGCATGGTGCCCAACAACTCGACCAGATTATTGTCTTTGCCGAAAGGTTTCAGACGACACAGGCCGAAACACCAGGACACACCCTTAGGGTACGGGACCTGCCATCCCCGGAAAAAGGAGCGTCATCGTCTCAGTCGTCTTCTTCTCCTGCTCACCAGCAGCAGGGGCCTTCTCGCAAGGAGCCCCATTCGGGTCATAACATGCAACCCCAGCCTCCTAACAGATCGCAGGGAACGACCGCTCATGAACCCGCCAGAAACAGGGGGGAGAATGACCGGTATTGTCGGTTTTGTCGAGTTACTTCCCATTGGACGTCCAGGTGTCTGAATAAACCGCCCTCTCAGCATGTAGCTTGTTTAAGGTCAGTGAAAGGGACAAAAGGGAATATATGGGAACGTATCAAGCCAGAGAAGTTGTTCTCTAACAGTGGACCAGCCGAAGTGAATGGAACTCTCACCACTTGTTTGTTTGACAGCGGGCTTACTTACGCCAGTATAGTCGCCCGACATTTGGTGAAGCCCGGGCAGATGACAGGGGAAAAGGTCGACATTGGTGGAGTTTTAAGAAGAGGTACCTCTTGGCGCCTTCCCATAGCGAACATTGAGGTTAAGAGCAAATGTGTGTGTGGCACAATCAAGGCTGCCGTTATGTCACGGCCCTCCTATGTTTTCATTCTTGGGAGCCCTTACTTAGTTTTGGGAAACCCACCCGCGCCGATCCTTGCTAACGCAAGGGGGCCCACATCAGGCCCGATAAGTGAAAAAGGAGAGTATCTAATTCACGGAGCCCAGCGGGAGCACCAACTGTCATGTCTTACGAAGAAGAGGAGGGAGACCTCTAAAGACAGTGGAACTTTATGCGCAGAGGTGTATCCTTTTGCCAGCCTTGTTCAGCCAGATGACCAAGCAGTGGTGACGCCTTTGACTTTGGAAGTACCTTCTTTGTTGTCGGGATCCCCCTATGGTATTAACTCCCTCAAGTGAGGGAAATACTGACAAGAGCGGTATTACGTATGTACCCGACCAGCGCACCCTTCATAGGACAGAAGACCGCGGACTGAGCGATCATATGTTTCCAACCAGCCCTGGGGCCCCATACGACCGGCACTTTACTCACAAGGAAGAAAACAGTGATCTGAGCGACAGTACGCCTACAAACGGAGATGGGCCCCACCCCACTACTATCTCGCTTACAGAAAGGGACTCTTGCAAAGAGGTGAGAAGCGAGATAGTACAACCAGATGCACCCTGCTTAATATTGGAAATGGATGTCGCTGAGGTCAGGCGCAACCCAGTGAGAACACCTGGAGAGATGGTAGAGAAAGTAGAAGTCTCTAGGCATCCTTTAAGTGTACTAGAGGGCAGTGAATTGCTGGCTACCAGCAAATTTTTTCAAAGGAGTTTGAACGTTCCTATTACCCCAACCAAATTGGGTAGATGTAAGGAATGAGAGAAGTTAGACCCACCATTGGATGGCACGGGTCGGAAATTAGACGATAAGCTTCTCTCCTGCCATCATAACACCAATTTTCAAAAAGGGTGACAATCGACAATGTGGAAACCATAGAGGCATATCCCTTCTCAGTGTCCCTGGTAAAATCTACTCTAGAATCCTAGAGCAGAGACTCCGACGCCTAGCTGAGCCACAATTGGATGAGGTCCAGTGCGGATTCCGAGCAAACCGAAGTACTCAAGACCTAATCTTCACACTCAGACAGCTGAGTGAAAAGGCCCTTGAGTATAAGAGTGAGATCCATCTTTGTTTCATAGATCTGGAAAAGGCGTTTGACAGGGTCCCCTGGAGCAAACTTTGGGACTGTTTGGCAAGGAAGAATATTCCAGCACCTCTGATTCATGCTATACAGAGCTTCTACAAGTCTTGCAGAAATTATGTGAGGACAGCAAACCATAAGTCAGAAGAGTTCAGGACCACCACTGGTGTAAGACAAGGTGATATCCTATCACCTTACCTCTTCATACTCCTTATGGACGATGTCATCAAGGCATGTAAAGAGAGAACAAGAAAGTATTCAGTGGGGTACTGGAAGATGAGACAGGTCTATATTTCGGAGCTGGCATTTGCTGATGATGTTGCCCTGATTGATAAATCAGAGGCACATCTCCAATCCAACCTGCAAGTCTGGAAGGAAGAGCTGGAGAAGAGAGGGATGGTCATAAGCAGCTCTAAAACAAAATCCATGGTGATATCACGAAAAGAAAGAAAACATCAGATTAAGTTGGGAGAACAGGTCCTGGAGCAGGTCGACCACTTTAAATATCTCGGAGCTATTATAGACCGAAAGGGAGGCATCAAAGAAGAGTTGGCCACTCGAAAAGCAGCGGCTGGGAGACTTTTTCAGGCCATAAATCGTGGATTCCTCAGCAAGAAAGAGGTTGGTAAGAAAACGAAGATGGCTGTATACCGCTCCACCTATGTCCCAGTCTTGACATATGGATTCGAGTCGTGGGCAATGACTACAACCCACAAAAGCCAGATCCAAACCTCAGAAATGAGGTATCTGAGGAAAGTGGTTGAAGTAACAAGAAGAGACATGGTCCGCAACCAGACGATCCGTCAAGGCCTAAAATCCCATCCGCTGCAGACCCAAATAGAACAGTCCCAACTAAGATGGTTTGGCCATGTCTGCAGAATGGGAGAGGATCGGCTACCACGACAAGCATGGGAAACAAAGAGCCAGGGATCCAGACCTCCAGGACGACCCAGAGTCCGCTGGGAGGACAACATTAGACAATCTTTGAAGGACCGAGGACTAGAATGGAACCAGGCCAAAAAGAAGACAGCTGATAGAATGGTCTGGCGCTCTCTCTTCCAAACCTCTACACCTCACGGTAGAAGGGGAACGACTAAGTAAGTAAGCTTCTCTCCAGTGTGAGAGTAGACCAGGTAGGCGCCGAAAGTTTAGTAACGGCCCCTTATGGTAACTCTCCCTCTTATCAGTCTGTAACGTTATTTAGTTCAGGGCCCGATATCTCGGGGCCTCAGAAGGGTGACGAGGGAAGATTCCCACCTTCTGGTTTTCTATCAGTAGATAGCCAATCCGGCAAACTGGGGCCTAAAACCAACATTGGAAAAATATCTCCGAAAAACCACTCTTACAGGTTATTACTGGAAGATACGCCAATGGTTATGGCAGCAGAACACAACAATCGCAGACCCGCCCCGGCAGCAAAAGCCAACGGTGAACAGTTACGCACTGTTACGGCGATTTCTGGCCAAGTCAGTCAGCCTGATGCAGGTCACTTTGGGGCCAAAACACTCGGTGATCATAGGTTACCACGCACTGTTAGTAGTTAGGTCGGAGGCCCGACCTAGAAGGGGGGAGTATTATGATGGGTTACTGTATTTTTTTATTTTCAACTCGCCCCATTTTTCTTTTGATGGGTTACTGTATTCTTAGACTTTCTCATAACTAGTGTCTTGTCTCTTACCCAGACAGACTCCTAAAACTTAAAGCCACTTCGTGACAGTGATGACGTACTTTGTGTTATGTGATGACGTACTTTGTGTTGTTATGTGATGGCGTACTTTTTGTTGTTAGGTGATGACGTACTTTTTGTTGTTAGATGATGACATTACTATGTGTTGTTAGGTGAGGACGTACCTTGTGTTGTTAGGTGATGACGTACTTTGTGTTGTTAGGTGATGACGTACATTGTGTACACTGGAGATTTTGGATGATTAAAGTTTAATGATTGGCTGAGATAGGTTGGGTACCAAACTTCAGGAAAGTGTATCATAAATGTATAGTTGGATTGACCAACATGACTATAAATCTACTAGTATTTTATGTCCAGACTTGCGTTCTCGGGAGTAAGAAATGTAGAACAATGTCCCTGTATACAGATTTAAAAGATGAACGATGCACGTAATGAAATATGATTTTTCGTGAAGAGTACTGTGTCACTGGACTGCAAATGAAAATTGTGTAGTCAATTGTGGTCGAGGAAGATGAGAGGAACTGCACTATTGTACCAACCATTCCCTGCAGCTCCTTTTCACTTTTTGCTATTAAGACTGTATCATCACCGTATCTCAAGTTGTTTATATTATGTCCACCAAATGATATTCCTTGCATGTCCTCCAGTGATTTCATTTTACTTTCACTGTACAGATTGAAGTTTTAAGTTATTAAAGTTTAAAACTGCACAACGACTTTTGGGACACAATGTACATGCAGGAAAAAAATTAATTTAAGACTGAAAAAAACAGGCGGCGTTAGAAGTGAATAAAGACACAGAGAAACGATAATAGCCAGCTGGGCACTATGTGTAGTGAAATTGACAGAGATACAACGGTAAAATACCTCCAAAGATAACATGTAAGGATAAAAACATAATGCGTAGGCTGCTGATAGTACATGATCGCCCAGACCGCGGGTCATCACCCTCCATAAAAATTGACTTGCTAGACAGGAGGGGAACGGCGGATAAAAAGGAAAAAAATATGACTGGAAAGATTGCGTGAGACTAGAAAGGCTAAGGAGACGCAATTGGGGGGGAAACGGAGAAAAGTCACGTTTCCCAAGTTAACATAAAGTAAGGAACTCGACAGAAGGGACCTTGGATATGTTACGCCACAGTCATTTATTGGTCGCTTTTGCGATACCAAGCCTTTGATTTGAATTCAGCGGCAGAACGCAGATGTTTGGAATATTACAAAAATTAAAAAGTAACTTTTTCGTAATATTAATGTTAGGAATATAAAAATTAGCTGGCCGGATGGCCCATTCTGAGCAGTGAACTAATATGTTCTTAATTTTACAGACGGATAGATAATATTGAAGATAATGACAAAAGACAGTGTTGTTCACATCAGCGACAGACTGTATTGAATAAAAAGTGTCGCTATTTGCACAAAAAAACACGACCTCGAGACGCAGGTGTTCAAATCTACTTAGTAGGGAAGCGAAGGGACATTGGTGGGAGCTGTGTCTAAATATAACTTTTAACGACAAAATTTTGGAGGGGAGAGAAAGGTTGGTTCAAAAATCAAGTACGTTTTTGAAAAAAAAAACAAGTAGAGACGGACAGACTAACAGATAAACATCCATACTTGACTGAAGCATGACTGAAATGACTTTAGGGTAGGAAATTTGAATTTGAAATAAACCTAGGCAGTGATTGGCCAAAGACAATCATTTTATCGGCGCTCAGACGCGCAAGTGGGGCCATTCCTCAATAGTTGTTCGATGATAGACACAGTATTTTAAAGTGTGGTGATTTCCAAATGAAAGAAAGTGAAATAGTTCAGGGACGCCATACTATAGCCAGCAGCTCAGCTGAGTTTTGCTAGCATTTCTGTGTTCTTTATTCATAATCTGAGCTGTGAGTTTCAGTTGTCAACAAGGCGGTGTCCATTCAGTTGGTGATTTTACTCGAGTGTATCTGTGCAGTACGTTGTGACAGAGACCACTATTATTGCCCGCCAGCACGGAGAGGTGGGACCACCAGATCTCAGCACCAGAGCTACTTCTTCAAGATGAGTGAGCCTCTGGTCTGCTGGAAGTTCACCAACGCCTTTTAGTTACTAATACCCCATAGAATTCCTGCAATTTACCGGACACTGTGTAGTCAATATAGACAGGTGTGATGAGGCCACCCCAACAGCACAAGCATTAACTATCCTCCCAAGTAGATGACTACTAGAACATTTTAATAAAACTAACTAGTCTAGTACTTATATATGTACACTCTTGCATTTATTACGTAACATTCCATGCATTTCTTTCATAATTTTAAATCTTTTTTAAAAAGTTCTGGTCAACATAAAACTTGATCCAGAACAAATAAATGTAATATAATTCTATCAAAAATTTTACACACGTGAGTTAGTTCAGTGTATTTTAACATTTGTTAATATTATTAGTCTTCTTAAATATCTGTGGGTGTATTTATAAACTATCACACCACACTACATATCATTACCCTAGACACTTTACGTAGCTACATTCATTAGAAAGAAAAAAAAATAAGTGTGAGGTCGTAGTGGTAGCAAGAAAGGCCTTCTGACAATTCACAACTACATTTTATCTCAGGAGCCTTCACAGCTGGCCTCATACATTACATGTAGTAATATCACCATCATGCAATACCATCAAACCCACTACATACATTGGGGTCTTGTCCAGGGATAATTAGCCCAACAGTAATATTAGGATCTCCTGGTTGGAGAAATAAAATTAGGGAAAAAAAAATTGTGAAATTCCCTTTAAAATTAAAAGTGTCCCTGCAGATAAAAGTTGGTGAATCTTCACAGCCAGTGATAATTAATTAGTTAACTGGTTAGTTAGAATTAGTTAGACTATAGTCATAAGAAGTACTTAGTGTATTTACTGGTTAGAGATTTAGCTTGTATATTATTATATTGTCTGAAAAGTATGGCGGAGCTAGCAAAATTCCGATCAGCTGCTGTGCTGACCGCAAAGGAGATGGGAATGGATGGTCAAATTTTAATTCAATATGTAACGGCTGAATGTGATAAATATATTGAAAGGGAAGATAGAAAGGTAGCTGAAGAGAAGAGGTTACAAATTGAGGCTGATAGAGAAATTAAGAGGCTGCAGATTGAGGCAGAAGAAAAACGACAGCAAAGGGAGGCAGAAGAAAAACGACAGCAAAGGGAGGCAGAAGAAAAAAGGTTGACTGCCGAAAGGGAGGCAGAAGAAAAAAGGTTGACTTCCGAAAGGGAGGTAGAAGATAGAAGGTTGCAAAGGGAGCACGAATTACGACTAAGGGAGCTGGAATTACAAGGCCCGGCTCCTGAAAATGGTGCCAGCCCTTTTTCCTCAGATGCTACGCCCAGTCTGGGAGCCTCAAACTCAGCTATGGGGTTTCATTTAGACCATTTTGTTGAAAAAGACGATGACATAGAGGGGTACCTAGGACGTTTTGAGTTATTAGCTACTACATATGGGTTAGAGAGAGAGAGGTGGAGTTTAAAGCTATCACAGGGATTGAGAGGTACTTCTTATGAAGTATTTGCCAAAATGAACAGGGAAGACCAAGACAATTATGACATGTTAAAGCAGGCTTTGTTAT
Source organism: Oreohelix idahoensis (assembly GCA_024509875.1). Classification (NCBI taxonomy): domain Eukaryota; kingdom Metazoa; phylum Mollusca; class Gastropoda; order Stylommatophora; family Oreohelicidae; genus Oreohelix; species Oreohelix idahoensis. Next base: position 11,249 of record JAMPIV010011610.1, read on the forward strand.
TAAGATACGAGAAGAATGGTGAATTTTATCGTAAGAAATTTAGAAATGCCAAACTGTTGTCTGGGGAGACATACCACCAATTCTCTGCTAGACTAGAAACCTATTTGGAGAAATGGACGGCTCTGGGGAAGACCCAAGATCTTAAAGAAATGATCATGATTGAGCAATTGAGAGAGTCCATGGCTCCAGACATGAGAAAATTTCTCATGGAACAAGGTGCAGAGAAGTTGGGGGAAATTTTAAATGTTGCTGAGAGGTATCAGGCAGCTCAGGCAGAGGTAAGTGGTGCTAAAAAGAAGCACATAGACAATTTTAAAGCTCCACAGCAATTTAATAAATTTGATAATAGAGAGCAGGGAAATAAAGGTAGAACAAACTTTGAGCGGCCAAGAAATGACTATCGCGACAGAAACTCACAGTTCAATGACCAAAAGTTCAATGAAAGAAAACCGTTGAACCAAGGAAAAAGATGGTGTAAATGGTGCAAGAAGGATAACCATAACACCGAATTTTGTAGAAGGAAACCTTCAAACATTGCTGCAATGAAGTCGGGGACGCGAAGATTAAAGGTTAATCCTAATGGACAACAGGAACCTTATCACCCCTGTGGTGAAGTGGGATGTTATAAATATTTATAAGGGACTTAGTGTACTGACTGAGATCAGCTGTGAAGGTATATATATATATCTAATAAGAGTAGTATATTATATATATAACCTTACTTGCTACCACATATCTATATATCTCAGTCAGAATTATTCTGGAATAGTGTGATGCTACGTTATGTGTCTAGGGTATGAGTATGGTGAAGTGTAAGTCACAACAACAGACAGATAAACAATTTAATTTAATCCACTACTCTTGACAACACTGTGACACTCACATACATATAACACTCTACAAAGATATCTTAAAAGAGTCACTGATGAACTTTCAAATAACAATATGTATTCATTACTGGCATGAATGAATATGTGTCCTGATTCAACTACAAGGGAACCAGGAATCACAATCAATTTAAATTACAAGTTATGTACAGAATGTATTTAATATGAATATTGTAGTGACATATATTAGTACAAATGTTCTATGTGTGTCAGTTGTGTAGTAGTAAAATGAGGTAATACTGGTTTTGTTTTGTTCAAGCTCTGTTGGTATTGGTCATCATGACTTCAATAGTTTGTCTTTAGGGACTATTATTGGAGATGTTCACAGTTCCTGATTTTAAGACAAGTAAATTCCCCTCTGAATGGTATTTTTATAAAGTTATTTCAAGATGAGGGGACATAATGTTGAGCTCAGCTGGCCAACTCTGCGCTTATCTTGAGTGATGGCGGCAGGAGAGGACTCCTCTGCTCGAATTCTCTTCTGGGCTCTGGAGACACCTCACTGATAGCTAAAAGGACCAAGGAGTATGCTGTCCGACACTGGATTCAGCAAATCTCTGACCAGATGCTGCTCAGTACCATCAAGACCACTGTCCCTGAAATCAAGAAGGATGTACCTTCTACTTCATAACTAATTTATATTCTCTTTTACACTGATCACAATACAGCACAAACATTGCGTTCAGAGCGTTAGGCCAACAGTCAGCTTCATCTGAAATACTTTATACCAGCATTACCATCCTTAATGGTCACTACGCCTCTGCACTTCCAGCATTATTTCTTTCTAGTCAATCATCCAGGTGTCAGTGTACTATTTGGCCATTCCATGCCGTTTGACTTTTCTCCGACACCCTCTGTTCAGGCTGGAGCATTTTAGGCTTTACCTCACGTTTGCCCCTGAACTACACATATATATACAGGCATAAATCAACAATTCACATTCAATTTTCATTAAAAGATATTAAATGGTTCAAGCTTACCACAATTCATACGAATAACACAGATACGTTGATTAGCAATGAATTCTGGCACAAACTGGCACAAATTTCCTTCTGCTTATCTTCCAGGCTTTTAATTTAGCCAAATATATGCTGGCTTCAACGCACTGATGCTTTATCAAGCTATTTTAAACAAGTGGTCTCGAACTAACGCTCCCAAGTGTGTATATCAGCGAGACTGGCCAATGAGCCACGTTTCGACAAGTGTTTGAAAAAATGTTACCTTTCCCCGTTTCCCCTAACAACCAAGATAGTATTTATAGCCCGACCAATCGTGGTTAGGCTTTCATTTGTTGCGCTCCAATCAATTTGGAGTTTACATGGTAGGCTATTTCTGTAACGTAAATTTTTTTCAAACACGTAAAAAAAAAATCTTATGAGCAGAAATGATTTTATGCTGTCAGGCACCCCCAATATTTTATTTTGGGTATAATTTATTAATTCCTGGACTATTTGCGTAACGTTTTACATATTATTTGTCAGCAAGCCCTAAGGAACCCAAAAATACTAATTTAAAGGAGCTACGTGGCTGCGTTCAAAATATGCAATTTCTTCTACCTCCTGTTTGGAAGATGTGCTGTCTGGGTACTGTTATGTGTTCAAACGTAAACCCATCTATTGTTATCTTTTCTAATAAGAGTCTGTTATGATTTATAAACCTAACTCTGGGAAAGGGTAGTGTATTTTATCACTGTCCGTCTGAAAAAGTTAGTGCTTGTAGACTTACACGCGTGATGCCAGCATTTGTATATCGCGCGTCGCGTGTTGCATGCGTTCCTGATTTTCAGCCCTCCCCTCTCGCTATCCTTTTGTCCATCTGTTCGTTCGTTTTGGTAACGTAATATAATTAATGTTAGGATTAATTTAAGTCATTACGCAGTCTCTCAATGTTTTTCTTAGAAATGCAGCACACGTTTCATTGAAGAAGGCGGGTAATAATACAGTAAGCTTTTATATCAACGTGAAAGCGTTACAATTTGCAGACGAAGCAGAAAACAAGGGGGATTTCGAGTACATTCTTTGTGACAGCACTGTTATTTTACCATTGCTCTTCTCTTTATTAATTTTATTTGTTAGGCTTCATATTTACCTAATAATTTATATATGTGGATTAGAATATTTCATGACACCTCCCCTCTTAAAACAGACATTATATGTCAGTCCTTTATTCTATATACACATAGAGAAATTTATTATTATTTCTGGGGTTTACGGTGATTCTCATCACACGGATGGCGGCTTAAAAAATCCGCTCCCAGATTGGTTTTTCCAGATATATATTCAATGCTAAAATTATATGGAGCCAGAAGCAAAGACCATCGGAGTAACCTAGAGTTCTCATGCTTAGCCTGTGCTAAAAACGATAAAGGTTTGTGGTCAGTTTGCAACTTAAATGCCTTCCCATATAGATAAATATTGAATTTCTTTATTGCCCATATTACTGCAAGACATTCTTTTTCGCTAGTTGAGTAGTTGATTTCAGCTTTATTCAACTTTCTGCTAGCATATGCCACTGGGCTTAATTCCCCATCCAATGCATCTGATTTCTGTAGTAAAGTTGCACCTAACCCAATATTACTTGCATCCGTCCTTACTATGAATTCTTGACTTAAGTCAGGTAATTTCAAAATGGGTTTACTTGTGAGCTTTTCCTTCAATTCTTGGTAAGTCATTTCACATTGTGGTGTCCATGTAATGCGATCTGGAAGTCCTTTACGTGTCAATTCCGTTAAAGGTGCACATATGGAATTAAAGTTTTTGATATACTTCTGGTAGAAACCACATAATGAGACAAAGGATCTCACGTCCTTCTTGGTTTGTGGTCTCGGGGCTTTCTGTAGTTTTTCTAAATTCTTTGGGTCAGGGGTCATGTTTCCCTGATAAACTGTGTGTCCCAAAAATTCCAATTCTTTACATCCAACGCAACATTTGGTTGGTCGGGCTGTTAAATTTGCCTCCCTAAGTCGATCAAACAGCATGTTCAGAGAGTCAATGTGTTCCTCAAATGTTTCTGTTGCTATAAGGATATCATCCATAAAATTTGTTATACAGGGATTATTCAGAGGATCCAATAATTTTCTCATCATTCTAGAGAAGACACTAGGCGCATTCTTCAATCCAAATGGCAATCTATTAAACTCATAGTGTCCTTCTGAGGTACTAAAAGCTAGGTATGGTCTAACCTCAGGCTTTACTGGAATCTGATAGTATCCTTTACTCAGATCCACTTTTGAGAAATATTTAGCTTTATTTAGTCTGGCAAACAGCTGATTTGTATCCGGCAATGGATCCACCTGTCCTTCTGTAATAGCATTCAGTCTCCTGTAATCTATACAGAGTCTATGTTCTCCAGAGGGCTTCCTTAAGAGTACAACACCGGAACTATACGAAGACTCACTGTGCGAAATAATTCCTTCCTTCAATAGATAGTCTATCTCTTCCTTCAAAGCTTTTTCCTTAGCAAACGGAATCGAATATGGTTTCATACAGACAGGTGTGGAGTCTATGAGTTTCATATCATATTCCAATAGGTTTGTATGCCCTGGTCGGTCTGTTAACACCTCTGCATGATTATTTAGAACCTGTTGCACTCTCTCTTTCTGAGTTTTCGTTAAATGTGTACTGATTTTCACCTGTGCTGCTGTCTCACAGGGGTGTAATGGATATTCAAATGATGAAAGTGGTTCCTTTTTCATCTCCATGGCGATGGACAAGGTCAACAAGTGTGTCTCTTCCTGATGTTCTCTTTCCAAATATTTCTTCAGGAGATTCACATGATAGATTTTTTCTTTCCCCTTCTTATCTATCTTATAATTTGTTCTAGACACCTTCTCTAGAACTGTATATGGACCCTGCCATCCAATTTGTAACTTATTCTGACTCCCGGGCAAAAGAAGCAGTACCTTCTCTCCCACAGCCAAATTTCTGTCTTTCGCCTTCCTGTTATAATAGGCAGCATGTTTCTTCCTGGCTTGTTTCAAATTTTCATTGGCAAGTTTCCAGCCAGTTTTCAACCGAGTGGTCAGCTCATTCACATATTGGTATGAAGATGTAATGTTTTCCTCTGCCCTTTTCATCAGTCCACGTTCTTAACAAAGCTACATATGGACCTTTAATTGTGTGGACCTATTTGTCCATGCACCGGTATGGTCTCTTCCACTTGAAGCTTTATAGTGATGATTTTTCCTCCCAGAATTATCATTCACAAAACGACCGCTACCAATTTTTCTTTTGGGGCTTTCTCCCCTCTTAAAATTCTTGATGAGAGATTTCCTCCCTACATCCTCTTCCTCCAGTTTGTTTAAGTCCGATTGAGGGATTTTCGGCTTATCCTGGGGTAAGACATCTTTTTGCACTCTCCGCATAGTGGCCATTGTAAAACAGTTAAGTGAAGCTTGTCCGTGAAAAGGGGCTTCCCATTCCATTTGGTCCACTTTATCAAATCTATTTTTCCTTTTATTGTCAGGCCTGATTTTGCCCCGTGGCGTGTCCAGGTCCTGATCCATGTTCCCACTTGTGGGTGTTCCCTCATGTGCTATGCTACACCTTTCTACAAAATTCTCAATGTCCCATCTTGCCTTGGGCCAATAATAATTGTGAGCCACCTTTTGAATGATGGTACCTATTTTCTCATGGTCCCCATCTGGTTTCACATGTAGGCTCCTTATTAATTCTGTCCTGTATCTTTTTGGAAGAACCAGCTGTCCGTGACCATGGGATCTAGTTCCGGCCTTCCTATACATCAACTTGTTTTTCATGTAGAAATCTCCCTTGCCTGGAGTTGTATGACAAGTTGACAATTTTCTGAAACAAGGCTTGAGTGTTTTATCCCCAGCCTGTGCCTTCCTCATCTCTTCTGGAGTGGTATCTAACATAATATCCTCCTCCTGTCTTGAGGTCGACCTGACCTGAAGGGTTGCCATATACACAGGTTTCCTTCTGCAACGGTCAGTGTCATGATTGTTCATCTTACAATTTTTACACCACCTTTTTCCTTGGTTGAAAGATTTTCTTTCATTATATTTCCTTTCATCGAATTGTGGGAATTTATTTTTATTGTCATACCGTGGCCTATCAAATTGGTGCTTACCTTTATTTTGATCCCTAGGATCAAATTTATTAAAGTTCTGTGATGCCCTAAAGTTGTCCACCTGTTTCTTTTTATTACCTGTTACCTCTGCTTGAGCTGCTTGATACCTTTCAGCAACATTTAGCAACTCACCCAGCCTCTCTGCACCTTGTTCCATGAGAAACTTTCTCAGGTCTGGAGCCATGGACTCTCTTAGTTGCTCTATAAGGACCATTTCCTTAAGATCTTGGGTTTTCCCCAGAGAAGTCCATTTCTCCAAGTATGTCTCTATGCGTGCAGAGAACTGGTGATAGGTTTCACCTGACAGTAGTTTAGCATTCCTAAATTTTTTCCTGTAAAACTCTGCATTCTTTTCATACCTTAACAAAAGAGCCTGCTTTAGCATGTCATAATTTTCCTGATCACCTCTGCTCATTTTTGCAAAAACTTCATAAGCTGCCCCACGAAGTCCCTGAGATAACTTTAAGCTCCACCTTTCTCTCTCTAACCCATACGTGGTAGCTAATAGTTCATACCTATTTATATAGCTCTCAATATCATCGTCTTTCTCAACAAAATGATCTAAATGAAAGTTCATAGCTGAGATTGAGGCTCCTTGAGTAACCGTAGCATCAGAGGCAAAGGGACTGGCACCATTTTCAGGAGCATGGCCTTGAAACTCAAACTCCCTTAGTCGTAACTCATGTTCCCTTTGTAATCTTTTATCTTCTGCTTCCCTTTCTGCAGCTAATTTCCTCTCTTCCCTTTCTGCAGCTAATTTCTTCTCTTCCCTTTCTGCAGCTAATTTCTTCTCTTCCCTTTCTGCAGCTTGTCTTCTTTCCTCGGCTTCCAATGCTTTAGCCTCTTTGTCAGCCTCAATCTGCAACCTCTTAGTCTCAGCCTCAGCTTCAAATTGTAACTTCTTAATTTCCCTTTCAGCCTCTAACCTTCTTTCGGCTTCTTTTTCTAATCTTCTTTCTTCGCGTTCAATAAATTTGTCACATTCCGTTGTGACATAGGCAACCATAACTTGCCCATCTAATCCTAACTCTTTTGCAGTCTGAACCGCAGCAGATCGAAATTTGGCCAGGTCCGCCATTGTCTATCAGGTAACTTTATATAATGTCTAACCAACAATTCAATCTCTAATGGACAACACAGGCACCGTGAGCTCAACCTTATTTAATTCCACCCAAGGATACCTTTTAATTCTTATATTCCCTGAAGTGAATTACCCCCCAATATTTTTAATAGTGAAAGATTCAAAATCCCAAGAGCGAGACCCCAATATATGTGGTGAAGTGGGATGTTATAAATATTTATAAGGGACTTAGTGTACTGACTGAGATCAGCTGTGAAGGTATATATATATCTAATAAGAGTAGTATATTATATATATATAACCTTACTTGCTACCACATATCTATATATCTCAGTCAGAATTATTCTGGAATAGTGTGATGCTACGTTATGTGTCTAGGGTATGAGTATGGTGAAGTGTAAGTCACAACAACAGACAGATAAACAATTTAATTTAATCCACTACTCTTGACAACACTGTGACACTCACATACATATAACACTCTACAAAGATATCTTAAAAGAGTCACTGATGAACTTTCAAATAACAATATGTATTCATTACTGGCATGAATGAATATGTGTCCTGATTCAACTACAAGGGAACCAGGAATCACAATCAATTTAAATTACAAGTTATGTACAGAATGTATTTAATATGAATATTGTAGTGACATATATTAGTACAAATGTTCTATGTGTGTCAGTTGTGTAGTAGTAAAATGAGGTAATACTGGTTTTGTTTTGTTCAAGCTCTGTTGGTATTGGTCATCATGACTTCAATAGTTTGTCTTTAGGGACTATTATTGGAGATGTTCACAGTTCCTGATTTTAAGACAAGTAAATTCCCCTCTGAATGGTATTTTTATAAAGTTATTTCAAGATGAGGGGACATAATGTTGAGCTCAGCTGGCCAACTCTGCTTATCTTGAGTGATGGCGGCAGGAGAGGACTCCTCTGCTCGAATTCTCTTCTGGGCTCTGGAGACACCTCACTGATAGCTAAAAGGACCAAGGAGTATGCTGTCCGACACTGGATTCAGCAAATCTCTGACCAGATGCTGCTCAGTACCATCAAGACCACTGTCCCTGAAATCAAGAAGGATGTACCTTCTACTTCATAACTAATTTATATTCTCTTTTACACTGATCACAATACAGCACAAACATTGCGTTCAGAGCGTTAGGCCAACAGTCAGCTTCATCTGAAATACTTTATACCAGCATTACCATCCTTAATGGTCACTACGCCTCTGCACTTCCAGCATTATTTCTTTCTAGTCAATCATCCAGGTGTCAGTGTACTATTTGGCCATTCCATGCCGTTTTACTTTTCTCCGACACCCTCTGTTCAGGCTGGAGCATTTTAGGCTTTACCTCACGTTTGCCCCTGAACTACACATATATATATACAGGCATAAATCAACAATTCACATTCAATTTTCATTAAAAGATATTAAATGGTTCAAGCTTACCACAATTCATACGAATAACACAGATACGTTGATTAGCAATGAATTCTGGCACAAACTGGCACAAATTTCCTTCTGCTTATCTTCCAGGCTTTTAATTTAGCCAAATATATGCTGGCTTCAACGCACTGATGCTTTATCAAGCTATTTTAAACAAGTGGTCTCGAACTAACGCTCCCAAGTGTGTATATCAGCGAGACTGGCCAATGAGCCACGTTTCGACAAGTGTTTGAAAAAATGTTACCTTTCCCCGTTTCCCCTAACAACCAAGATAGTATTTATAGCCCGACCAATCGTGGTTAGGCTTTCATTTGTTGCGCTCCAATCAATTTGGAGTTTACATGGTAGGCTATTTCTGTAACGTAAATTTTTTTTCAAACACGTAAAAAAAAAATCTTATGAGCAGAAATGATTTTATGCTGTCAGGCACCCCCAATTTTTTATTTTGGGTATAATTTATTAATTCCTGGACTATTTGCGTAACGTTTTACATATTATTTGTCAGCAAGCCCTAAGGAACCCAAAAATACTAATTTAAAGGAGCTACGTGGCTGCGTTCAAAATATGCAATTTCTTCTACCTCCTGTTTGGAAGATGTGCTGTCTGGGTACTGTTATGTGTTCAAACGTAAACCCATCTATTGTTATCTTTTCTAATAAGAGTCTGTTATGATTTATAAACCTAACTCTGGGAAAGGGTAGTGTATTTTATCACTGTCCGTCTGAAAAAGTTAGTGCTTGTAGACTTACACGCGTGATGCCAGCATTTGTATATCGCGCGTCGCGTGTTGCATGCGTTCCTGATTTTCAGCCCTCCCCTCTCGCTATCCTTTTGTCCATCTGTTCGTTCGTTTTGGTAACGTAATATAATTAATGTTAGGATTAATTTAGGTCATTACGCAGTCTCTCAATGTTTTTCTTAGAAATGCAGCACACGTTTCATTGAAGAAGGCGGGTAATAATACAGTAAGCTTTTATATCAACGTGAAAGCGTTACAATTTGCAGACGAAGCAGAAAACAAGGGGGATTTCGAGTACATTCTTTGTGACAGCACTGTTATTTTACCATTGCTCTTCTCTTTATTAATTTTATTTGTTAGGCTTCATATTTACCTAATAATTTATATATGTGGATTAGAATATTTCATGACAACCCCCCAGTTTGTGAGGATGTTATTTGTAATGGGGTCACCATAAGGTGCCTTTATGATACAGGTTTGGATTATGATTCAGATGTGAAGTCTAGCCTAGTGGACCCAAGTCAGTATACCACAGAAACAGTGGAAATACAAGGGGCGACTAAGGACATACCACTCATGACACTTCCCATCGCAAGGATAACGGTGAAAACTCGCTATGTGGAGGGAGAAATCAGAGCAGCAGTGATAGATGAACCAATCTACCCTCTGATATTGGGGTGTAGATACGTCTTCTTGGGGAATCCCGAGAAACCTGTGATCATGGCGACAGTGCAGACCAGGTCACAGAAGAAGGAGGAAGAAGGTGAACCTATAAATGCTCATCCAGAGGAGATGAGGAAGGCGCAGGCTGAGGATAGGACACTCAAGCCATGTTTTAAAAAATTGCCCAAATGCCACACACCTCCGAGCAAGGGGGAATATTTCATGAAGAACAAACTCTTATACAGGAAGGCCGGAACTGGAACAAATGGTCACAACCAGCTGGTTCTTCCCACTTCATATAGAGATAAAGTGATGGAACTCGGGCATGCGATACCCTTCAGTGGTCACATGGGGATCAGCGCCACAGGACAGCGTATAGCTTGTCATTACTTCTGGCCAGGGATAACGGAGGATATAAAAAGATATGTCAAATCCTGCCCAGAATGTCAAAGGGTAGCTCCAAAGCACTGGACTGCTCCTGCAACTCTAGGGGAAATGCCCATAGTGGGAACACCTTTTGAGAGGGTTGCAGTGGATATTGTAGGACCTCTCACTCGGACCAAGAGGAGGAACAGTTACATCCTTACTCTGGTGGACACTTGTTCTATGTGGGGAGAGGCGGTAGCCCTGCCATCAATTGATTCAAAACATGTAGCAGAGGCACTACTTACAATATTTACCCGATTAGGATTCCCGCATCAAATCTTGACGGATAATGGTTCTCAGTTCAAGGGGAAACTAACGGAAGAAGTTTTTAAGCTATTTCAAGCCAGACACTTTCATTGTAGTCCGTACCATCCACAAGGGAACGGCCAGGTAGAGAGGTTCAACGGGACTCTCATTTCTATCCTGAGAAAGCTGGCACACGAAAAACCGGATCTGTGGTATCAATTCCTGCCCGCCGCATTGTTTGCGTACCGGGAGGTACCACATAGTTCAACCGGGATGGCTCCCGCAACTCTGCTATTTGGGAGGCCAATAAAAGGTCCATTAGAAGCTCTATTAAGGACCTGGACAGATGAGAAGGCGGAAGAGACTGTTACCTCATCGTATCAATACGTGAACGAACTGACCACTCGTTTGAAAGCTGGATGGAAACTGGCAAATGATAATTTGAAGCAAGCCAGGAAGAAACATGCAGCATATTTTAATAGGAAGGCAAAGGACAGGGAACTGGCAGTCGGAGAGAAGGTGCTGCTTCTACTACCCGGAAGCCAGAATAAATTACAAATTGGTTGGCAAGGTCCATATACGGTTCTAGAGAAGGTGTCTAGAACAAACTATAAAATTGACAAAAAGGGGAAGGAGAAAGTTTATCATGTAAACCTGTTAAAGAAGTATCTGGACAGACCACTCCAGGAAAGCACCCCCTTATTGACCTTGGCTATTGCAACCCAGATGCAAAAAGAACCACTCACCTCACATGAATACCCATTACATCCTTGTGAAACCGCAGCACAGGTAAAAGTCAGTAAGCACCTGACTAAAAACCAGAGGGAGAGAGTTCAACAGGTTCTGGAGGAACATACAGATGTATTAACAGATAAACCAGGCCATACAAATTTGCTACAGTATGACATGAAACTGGTAGACTCAACCCCAATCTGTATGAGAGCCTATTCTATTCCGTTCGCGAAGGAGAAGGCATTGAAGGAAGAAATAGAGTATTTGTTGAAGGAGGGGATTATTTCGCACAGTGAATCATCTTTTAGTTCTAGTGTCGTTTTGTTGAGAAAACCGTCTGGGGAACACAGACTGTGCATAGATTACAGGAAACTGAATGCTGTCACAGAAGGACAAGTGGATCCATTACCAGACACAAAACAGTTATTTGCCAGACTGAACAAGGCAAAATACTTTTCAAAGGTGGATCTTAGTAAAGGCTACTACCAGATCCCAGTGAAGCCTGAAGTGAGACCTTATTTGGCTTTTAGCACTTCGGATGGACATTATGAATTCAATATGCTACCATTCGGACTGAAAAATGCTCCGAGTGTGTTTTCAAGGATGATGCGCAAATTGTTGGATCCCCTGAATAACCCATGTATCACGAATTTCATGGATGATATTCTCGTCGCCACAGAGATATTTGAAGAACACATTGAAGCTCTGGAGATGTTGTTTGATAGACTTCGGGAGGCGAACTTAACTGCTAGGCCAACAAAATGTTGTATTGGATGCAAAGAGTTGGAATTCTTGGGACACACTGTATATCAGGGTAATATGACCCCTGATCCTAAGAACTTGGAAAAACTGCAGAGAGCACCTAGGCCGCAAACAAAAAAGGACGTGCGATCATTTGTGTCGTTATGCGGATTTTATCAGAAATACATCAAGAATTTTAACGCTATTTGTGCTCCTCTGACTGATCTGACTCGCAAGGGACTTCCAGATAAAATTATTTGGACTGCACAATGTGAACTAGCTTTCCAAGAGTTAAAGGAAAAACTCACTAGCAAGCCTATTCTCAAACTGCCTGATTTGACACAGGACTTTGTCTTAAGAACCGATGCAAGTAATGTAGGACTAGGAGGGGCTTTGTTGCAAGATCATCTTCACCTGATGGGGAACTGAAACCAGTCGCTTATGCAAGCCGTAAATTGAATGTCGGTGCAGATTTCCTCAGTCGGCACCCCTGTGATCAAAATTAGAGTAGTGGCAGACGTGAGGAGTAATTTTACCTATGTGTATCGCTGGTTTTGGAACTTGCCATAGGCATGTTTTCAAGTGGGGAGATGTGTAGTGAAATTGACAGAGATACAACGGTAAAATACCTCCAAAGATAACATGTAAGGATAAAAACATAATGCGTAGGCTGCTGATAGTACATGATCGCCCAGACCGCGGGTCATCACCCTCCATAAAAATTGACTTGCTAGACAGGAGGGGAACGGCGGATAAAAAGGAAAAAATATGACTGGAAAGATTGCGTGAGACTAGAAAGGCTAAGGAGACGCAATTGGGGGGGAAACGGAGAAAAGTCACGTTTCCCAAGTTAACATAAAGTAAGGAACTCGACAGAAGGGACCTTGGATATGTTACGCCACAGTCATTTATTGGTCGCTTTTGCGATACCAAGCCTTTGATTTGAATTCAGCGGCAGAACGCAGATGTTTGGAATATTACAAAAATTAAAAAGTAACTTTTTCGTAATATTAATGTTAGGAATATAAAAATTAGCTGGCCGGATGGCCCATTCTGAGCAGTGAACTAATATGTTCTTAATTTTACAGACGGATAGATAATATTGAAGATAATGACAAAAGACAGTGTTGTTCACATCAGCGACAGACTGTATTGAATAAAAAGTGTCGCTATTTGCACAAAAAAACACGACCTCGAGACGCAGGTGTTCAAATCTACTTAGTAGGGAAGCGAAGGGACATTGGTGGGAGCTGTGTGTTTAAATATAACTTTTAACGACAAAATTTTGGAGGGGAGAGAAAGGTTGGTTCAAAAATCAAGTACGTTTTTGAAAAAAAAAAACAAGTAGAGACGGACAGACTAACAGATAAACATCCATACTTGACTGAAGCATGACTGAAATGACTTTAGGGTAGGAAATTTGAATTTGAAATAAACCTAGGCAGTGATTGGCCACAGACAATCATTTTATCGGCGCTCAGACGCGCAAGTGGGGCCATTCCTCAATAGTTGTTCGATGATAGACACAGTATTTTAAAGTGTGGTGATTTCCAAATGAAAGAAAGTGAAATAGTTCAGGGACGCCATACTATAGCCAGCAGCTCAGCTGAGTTTTGCTAGCATTTCTGTGTTCTTTATTCATAATCTGAGCTGTGAGTTTCAGTTGTCAACAAGGCGGTGTCCATTCAGTTGGTGATTTTACTCGAGTGTATCTGTGCAGTACGTTGTGACAGAGACCACTATTATTGCCCGCCAGCACGGAGAGGTGGGACCACCAGATCTCAGCACCAGAGCTACTTCTTCAAGATGAGTGAGCCTCTGGTCTGCTGGAAGTTCACCAACGCCTTTTAGTTACTAATACCCCATAGAATTCCTGCAATTTACCGGACACTGTGTAGTCAATATAGACAGGTGTGATGAGGCCACCCCAACAGCACAAGCATTAACTATCCTCCCAAGTAGATGACTACTAGAACATTTTAATAAAACTAACTAGTCTAGTACTTATATATGTACACTCTTGCATTTATTACGTAACATTCCATGCATTTCTTTCATAATTTTAAATCTTTTTTAAAAAGTTCTGGTCAACATAAAACTTGATCCAGAACAAATAAATGTAATATAATTCTATCAAAAATTTTACACACGTGAGTTAGTTCAGTGTATTTTAACATTTGTTAATATTATTAGTCTTCTTAAATATCTGTGGGTGTATTTATAAACTATCACACCACACTACATATCATTACCCTAGACACTTTACGTAGCTACATTCATTAGAAAGAAAAAAAAAATAAGTGTGAGGTCGTAGTGGTAGCAAGAAAGGCCTTCTGACAATTCACAACTACATTTTATCTCAGGAGCCTTCACAGCTGGCCTCATACATTACATGTAGTAATATCACCATTATACAATACCATCAAACCCACTACACTATGGCATAGATAAAAATGAATTGATGACAAACAGTGATGTATTAAACAAAGGTCCCGTTACACGCCAATTGAGGCGTATTGGGAATATGGCGTTAGGCCCATATTTTCTCGACGATCGGCACACTAGTGGTAATGTGGTCAGCATCCCGCCTGCTGTCTTAACTTTCCTAGAGTTGCTCTGGTACCCAATTCATGAGGCTTGGTCGACCCAGGAGCTGTTTGCGGTCTAAAAAATCTCACCTCAACTGGGGATCGAATCACGGACCACCGAGCAAGGAAGCCAGTGCACTAACCACTCTGCTACCGCGGCTCTCATTGGCGTATTGCAGATTTGCATTCGCTGTGGATTTTTCATGTAGTAGGTGCCATTCCGGGGGCTCAATGTCGGCTACACTGTCCCTCCAAAAAGCCATTTTGATTTAATACTTTTTATCCTGTCATGTACTGTCCCAATGAACTGGCAGTAGTGCTTCACTTCACATACCTGGGGTCTACTATCAATGAAAAACTCTTACTGTACACAAGAAACTGATAGCCTCATTGGCAAAGCTGCAACCATCTTTGCCCGCCTCACAAAGCCTGTCTAGGCAAACCGCAATGTCACAATGCAGTGGTATACCGTGCTTGCGCCATCCGCACACTTCTATATGGCAGTGAGATACGGACAACCTCTGATAAGCGAGAAAGAAGGCTCACTACCTACCATCTACGGTGTATATGTCATATCTTTGGTATTTCGTGGAAGGAAAAAGTGACAATGCTCGAGGTGCTGTCACGTGCTGGTCTTCAGAGCATGTATATATTGCTTAGACATCGCACATTACGCTGACATGGCCATGTTCGCCGCATGAAAGATGATCGAATCCCCAAAGATACTTTCTACGGATAACTGGCAGGTAATAAAAGAACAGCCAAGCTGCCTGAGCTGAGGCTCAAAGATGTGTGTACTGGACATACATCCAATAACCTGGGAATACGAAGCTCCCGATCGCATCAAGTTGCGACGTTTCTATGCGTCGCAACCTCATATTGGGCGGAGATAAGCTCTTACAACAAGCGTAAGAGAAACGAACAATGCGAATGGAACATTAGCCAAACAAAAACAAAAAACACCTGAGGGTTATCACCTCAAGGACGCATCATCCCCATAGTCAGTGATGAGTGGAGGAGCTATTACTGTCATACTGAGCGAGAACGTTCAAAAGATGAACATACATTCTAGCATGTAATCTAACGTTTAAAAATGCACCACAAAGAAAGAAAGAACAAACTTCTGAGCCGCCAGCACATATTATGACAATTTTTTTTAAAACAAAGGGGAGGGGGGCGAAGAGTTTCAGCCCCGAAGCGCGCCCCTGATCCCACCAGTTACACCACTGACGATAAATATCGAAGATCAAGACCTGTAAACAAAGATTATTAACTGTCATCATCAATGTAACACCCCAGCTCCTGAAGGAGCATATACCTTCAACAAATTCTGCAAAGTTCTGCCTGTGTCATCCACTTAAAGTTTTCTTCATCCCTTTCATATATGTCTTCAGTTCTTTTCTTCATGTGTTTCTGGTCTTCCTTTCTCCAAATTACCGTGCTGATACTACAACAAAGACGTATATATACTGAAGCACATTAAAAACGCACCACTATTATATATACTGATGCCAAGAAGCTGGAAAAAAAAGTGTGGGAATGGATTTTCCCCGTGTTTGTCATGAGGTAGAGAGCGAATGGCTGCTGGAATGGAAAGTGCATGATTCAACCCACGGGTTTGTGTACAGACTACATGAAAACAATGAAAGTTACACGTGCAACACGATTCCCAACAGCTATGACCCTGAAAATGTGTACGCGTTGTGGCAGTATACTCGGTATAAAAAGGCCGTTGAGACAAAACACCCAGTACATGTGCTTGAAATGCCACGACTATCTAAAAACGACCGCCAACGACCCATTGGTATGTTGGAGACCGGAATGAGCTCGCGGGCCATTGCCAGAAGGATGAATTGCCACCACAGCACTATTGTACGTCTCAATAAACGTTACGGAACCACTGGCAGTGCCCGGGATAGACTTCAGAGTGGCCAACCACGAGTTACTACCCCTGCCCAAGATCGTCATATTGTGCTGAGTCACCTAAGGAATCGTTCTCTCCCGGCAAGTCAAACAGCAAGAGCAATAGTGGATAGACGTGGGCAAGTCTCTCGAATGACAGTCATACGACGACTCAGAGATACAGGCCTTACTGCAAGACGACCTTGTGTTGGGCCAAACTTGACTCACAGACATCGTCAGCAGCGCCTGCAATGGGCAGAGCAACATGTCAGATGGACTAGACTGCAGTGGAATGCTGTCCTATTCACAGACGAGAGCAGATTCAACATATCCTTTGCTGCCAAAGCAAGGACTATCTTATAATGCTACCAACAACTTCCTCGGTGTATGCTCTATCAATTAAATTAAGTACTTTGATTAAGAATAGTAACACAATGACATAACATACTTGTTGTAAAAGGCGATTAGGGAGGGTTGGGTATGGGACTGGTTCCCCCATCCTATATGTGACGAAACGTCTGTACGTGTTCTTTTGGTGGCTCTCTCACATCTTCAGCCCTACGGCAGTATCATTTCTTCTTCTTCATTGTTATCTCCGATCGCGTATTATGTGGCAATTTTTAGCCCTATCATTCATTATTTTACTCTCTATGCTGAATCTAGTTGGTGAAAGTCTCTAACACTCCACTCCCTTACGGAAGTATCTGCTATGGGACTGTCTTTATCTTGTTTATCACTCCTCAGACTTATTTACGTTCCTCCAGGTGAACTGGGGTATTATCGTAACAATACCCAGTCATTATCACTGGTCAGCAAGCGATATTCTTATCATGAGAAGCCGGCTCGCCATCTTTTGAGCGACTTTGGAGCAACTCATTTCCGGGGCCAGCGACAATCATGCAATTAACACCTGGGTTGCGGTCTGTATGTCTGAGGAAACCATATTGTTTGTCTGAGCGGTAGGCGATCCTTTTGTTTGACAGTCTGGAGAACGCACGATCACAGACGATATGAGATAATCGTTTCACGGGACCATCCCTGTGTTTGATTATCACGATAATCTGTCTGGAGAGACAATATTGGCGATAGGTAGCATCTGGACATCAAATGAGTTCACAGATGGTGTTTATGAGTTGTGCACAAAATGTCGCCGGAAATAATACCGCATGATTTGAAAGAGGTCACATGTGGAATATTAAAATGTAATATTTTAAAACACGCGAGTGAATATTTTGAATGAAATACCCACACCGGTGTTTGTCGTGTGCACGGGATACTCGGTTCAGCCCCATAATCAAATACCATAATGTCCACCGTAAGGTACTTCGGTCGGTCGGTCAAATTTTGCACACCATCATTTGCGCACTTTTTTCTATTTTCGAGAGAGTATATTAACTTTCAACAACAGCTATGGAACTGTGGTTGAAAGTTAGGCAATAATCGTATTGTTTCCGCTTATTTGCACTCTCCCGAAAATAGAAAAACTGCGCAAATGAAGGTGTGCATGAACAGTTTGATCATGGAAAGAAGCCGACAACACAATTGATAAACAGTACATGAACTGGAGTTTCGTCAAACTTCAAGCGTTGTTCTCAGAGGCAGTAAGTCGACCATAGCTTCTCAAAGGCTGTAAGTCGACCAGGGCAAGATTTTATAAGATGCACGAACAATTACGAGACACGTTGTTGTAGCAAAGTTTGATTTTGCTGGGGAGGTTATGATGGTATCCTAAAAGAATGAAAACGGTGTCTGCATTAACCGTGTGAGGTCAAGCACATGTAGGCCCCTGACTCTATAAATTATGATGATGAATTATGTGCAGGGAACCTAACGCTACCTCCCTAGATCTCACACGGTCACTATTCTGGCTCTAGTGTATGGTGTACCTAGTGTCTAGGGAAGAAATGTAATGATGGTACACAACAGTAAAACACTTTAAGTCTCTATAAAGAAGAGAATAAAACTAGTAGTTAAGTTTTCTTTGAAATAAATTTTTTCTATACACTTTATTTTGCCTGTCCAGCCAAATCGTTTGGACAGGTCTTTGAAAATGAGGACAAGATAGTTTACAGAAAAGGACAATTAAAATTTTGGGGCAATTTGCCCAATAACTAAAAAGTTAATATATATTTATATGTCTTTCCTGTAGGAAATATTCATAGATTTCACTTTATTCATCTAAAGGGAGAGTCACTGTATATGAGGGCTGTAGTTTCATCCTACCCCCATAAACGTCCTGAGTATTGTTTCGCAATACTAGTGTTTAATACCAGAAAATGTCATTTATGCCCAGATGTTTAACACATCACCTGGGATTCCTTGTTGAAAGATATTACAATGTGTCGTTGCAGAAAGTCTCAATTTCACCACCCGCCAAAGCTCCTACTGTTATCTTTGACAGCATAAACGATTGGTTGGAGACTGGATGGTGTTATTCGTACTCAGCAGGTTTCCTGTCACCAGCTGGCAACAGGAAATAGAGCCTCTGCAACAAAAGGACACCCTGGCCTTTTACATCTGATCACTTATTCTAACACTTAATTTCATACGTGGGTATGAGGTCAGCCTCGCGTGCATTTCAGGTGCACTCGCCCCGAATGTTACATGACTCCCACCTTGCTGTGACCACACCTCAGATCCTTAATGCAGATACGCCACTGTACGTTTACATACTTTTCCTCAATACAATAATGTGGAGTAACCACATTTCCTTTGATATGATCTTCTCTTCTTTTCTTTTCAAATATAATTGCTTCAGGCATGTAGACAGTGTTCATTGAACACCGAAACTTACTAATATATTCTAATATAATAATATGACAACATAATCATGACAACATACACCAGTTAGATACATTTCAAAGTGAGGACTCAACAATGTCTGCTCCCGGCATGTCCTTCACTTTCCCCCATAGCAGTATCTAACTTTGGTAGTTGGAATAAACATATTAATTCATAAAGCATCCTTACCACAATTCAAGAAAATATAAACAAATGACGCTGACTTTAGAAGAAATGGCCTCAGCT
Organism: Oreohelix idahoensis; assembly: GCA_024509875.1. NCBI lineage: Eukaryota > Metazoa > Mollusca > Gastropoda > Stylommatophora > Oreohelicidae > Oreohelix > Oreohelix idahoensis. The sequence continues at coordinate 30,818 of JAMPIV010011610.1, forward strand.
TCCTCCGAACTGCACAGACTGTGAATTTCTTATTTATTTAAGTTTAAAGTTAACACAGCTGTTTCTCAGCGTATCTGAATGAAAATTTTAGTTTGACTGGCAATGAATAATCAAAGCCTTTTGCTAATATTTACTAGCACTGGCCAATCAAAACGTGCGACTACTTGAAATCAAATGCAGTTTTTATGAAAAAAAAACAAAATAATTGCAAACAATTTCTGCGTCTGGTAGTCGATTGGCCAGTCTGCTTTAGTTATGCCCAATACAAAAAGATGTTTCGTTTAGGATTACATTTTTCCTACCGCTCCCCTTTTCCGTTCATACTCTTTTTACCCAAGCGAATTTGAATGTACTTCCCTGCCTCTTTTTCAAACTCGCGTCCCCACTAACGTTAAAAAAAAAACAAAGCAGGAACGACAGTCTGTCTGGTCGAGCGTCCGTAGACATTAGTATTTTCTCAATAACGTATCTAATACTGGGACTATCATATTATTTAAAGTACATTCTTGCTCAGTGAACTCTACGTCATACTACCATACAATTTTTATGGGCAGTTTCATAATGGTTTAAATTTTCAAATTTTGACATAGTCAATCGTCAAATAAAATTTTGCACAAGACCGCCATCTTTCCTCTCCTTCATCTCGCTAGCATGTATTTTTCAAATAACTAACTTGTTTCAGTTACGTCAGAAATGCTACCGCGAGGATGAAAATAAAATTGTCTGAGTGTTTTGCTTTGGCTGGCTTTTCCGCAGCGTGTATATATGCATGGCAGACTGTGTCAGCGAAGCGGGGTTGTGCGCGGCAGGTTAAGAATTGGCGTTAATAATTTGTATTGTATCGTGTAACACTACCAAAAAATGTAAGGATTACTACTAAATTTTGCGTTAAAGTTGACAGAATACGTTAATTCAGATAGTTATTTTGCGGCACACTTCCGCCAAAGCGTTAATTGTAAGTCTTGCCACAGTCTCTATCAAATCGGGCAAAATGTTAAAAATGTACGTCACAAGGAAAGCGAGTAGGTTTAAACGGGGGGGGGGGGGGTCGGTTCTAAGCCATTCCAAAGCACTAAATTCAGCGCTATGCTGGCGTGTGAGAGCATCACCGTCAGACACAATAGGGCTGTTGTATTTATTATCCTTTTATGACTAAAATCCTACTGACATGAGCGATTATTCTCGCAGATTTTACTACAGTTGTCATAAAAGAAATGTTAGTTATTTAGATCATGATCACTGCTCCACATGTCATTTGGTAAGGTTACTCCATGTCTTCATATTTAATACATCCATATAATTTTCAATACAAATATCCAATGACGGTCGCCTGCAATGAAATGACCACAGTAGTGATATTACCGTCAGTAATACATGTAACAGAAACAACACACTATAATTAATAACCTGTCAATGTTGACGGGTTATTGCTAGTCTCCAATAATCCTACACGCTGCCAATAACTGCTACAATTGAGCTTTCCTGGAATTTATCAAAGTTGCGTTGTCTGCAAAATGACATTGGAGATGATAGTTTTCATAGAAAGCATGGTCGATCATTGTCTTTGCGGGGCCTTTAGTTACACACAAAAATACATGATCTACGTCTTACCTAGAAACTCGATGAGTAACAAAGTGGCAAAAATTGTGGATTTCATAGGTGTAACCATTTTGAAAGCCAGAAGCCTTTAACCAAGCCGATGCTAACGATCCACTCAGACTGTCACGAAATGGATTTAGGACTAGAGACTGTCTACCTATAGTGACAAGACACTAGTGAGAAGGAAGACTGGAAAATTAGATTCAGATAGAAATATAGTGCAAAAAGTGAAAGTTGAGACCATTGGCTCCGAGGTTGAGAACCGAGGTTGATTCTTTCCTCGCCACTTCGGACGTTTAAATTGCTATGGCCTCGAACCACCTCTAACTACCCTATGGGGATAAGGTTCAATTAAGATTCACAACACCAAGGTACAGACAACATATAGCTACTGTACTAAAGGAAATGACTGATGCCAGCTACAATTTATACAAGTTTATTATACACCTATAAACAACTCAGATACATAAAGTGCGAGGATGCACTCCTGAAACAAAATCAAGCACAGTTAAAAATGCATCAACCCCAACCCTTCTCCCACAATTGCAACCTGTATGGAGAAAGAAAGTAAGGTTAACTGAAATGAACTACACTGCACTTGATGTCGCCTACACTCCAAACTAGCTGTTCTAAATTCTAACTCTAACTCTACGTCCACTGATAGCTGGAACGACTGCGAAGTGACTACACAATCTCTGCACAGACTTCGGTTCTACACAGCCTATCCTGAAATCTCCTGAACACAACTAACTGCACCTCTAAACAAACTTCAGCAGCTGTCCTCTGCTATGATTCACCAAAACTAACAGTTCTGCCTATCTGTGCTGACTTCAGTAGAGAGAATGCTTACCCTCTCTCTCTCCACTAACTCTGGACTTGATGACTGAGGTTTAACAGAACCCCACTGGATTCTGGACTGGAACTGTAGCTGACTTCTACCACTCTGAAATTACCTGCCCGAGTACCTATAACTGGGCCGTCGGCTTTATTATGGCCGTGAAGAAACGAACATAAAATTACCACAACGCTGGCAGCCTGCCAAATCTGCGTGTGTAACGAGCGTCAGAGCTCAGGATTTATCCACAAAAATCCTATTCGCTGGAAAATGTCTTCCCCTGGCTGGGAAAACGTATTTTCTTCCTCTCCTTCCACTACTGGCAACTAACGTAAAACCCGTGCGGTTCTGCGAATGCCCCAACTTTGCCGTGGGAGAAATTTTGTGGTCTCAAAATTCCGCTCTCATTCCCACAAAGCCGGTACCTGCTGTTTTAGACAAAACAAAACAACAGCTAAACAAACCATAATAATACATTTCAAATAACAATTAACTTCCTTACTCTTCACCACGTAACTCCCCTCTCTACCTGAGCCTACAAAGTAAACATTGGCTAACCCAGATCGCTTGTTCTGCCTGACTAACTCCGAGCAACAACAATATTTTCACTGGCCAGTCTGGGCAGACGTACTGTGGCCTACTTCTTACGCTGACACTAATGCCGTAATGTTTAACACAACTAAAACTAGCCCTCTCTAGGAATTCCTAAAATTCCCGTCAATAATAGTAAATCACATTCAAAATGTAATACAAAATAATTCCCTTTAAAATTACTTCTCCCATCTTCTGAATTCACAGAACAATAATGCACAATCAATAACATATAATCCTGTTTACGCTAGCATCTACCTGCCGTCAAAAGTTATACATAACCCCCGATTATCAAATTGAAAACCCCGTAGTTCAGCCACGTGGTGCCGCAGTTTTTCAACCACGCGCTCCTGCATACATTCATTACTGATAGCACACACGTGCTCCAATTAATACCTCTATCACTTCCGTCCACAGTTATATGCGTAACTATATAAATAGCGAGCATCAATACTCTCACTAAAATCACAAATGAAAATACACATTACACGCTCCCGACTATTCTGTAAATAAATAAAATTCGCAGATGCGGGTTTCTCTGCAGACCTGTTTTTGAAATAGATCCAAGCATGGCCGAAACCTCGCAACTTTCAAATCATCTTAAATACCGCTATTCCTGAAATAAGGAATTAAATGGACCTAGTTTCTCATGTCTATCACTCAGATCGAATTTGATGGCTCTGGCGATGAGAATTAAATTAAACTAAAACTTCCCAAGAAACTCAAATGATCGGCTAGGACTAGAAAAATTAAATAAAGTCCTCACGCAAAAATGATGCTTACCAAATCTCGAATGTCCTACTGAAGGCAATCGACTTGACTGGCAACCGGCTTGGCAATTTTTCATTAAAAGAGAAAGAGGCTATGAAATATAGGCCTTTTTATAATCAAGACCCCCACGCGCCGACTTCATGACGTCATATGCGCGGCGTGGTTCTAAAGCCAATCGGAGCTCGGCATTTCAACTGCAGTTAGCTCTCAGCCAATCAGAACCTTAGATCTTTCTGATGCAACCAGTTTCTGCTAGACAAAGAACCGGGAATTGGTCCTAGCCCTATACTGCGGAAATGAAGCAAAAATGGCCGCAAATAATTTAACTCCCGAAAAATGCGTATATGGCCACGCAATATCTTTAAAAAAAGGACACTGGTGCAAATCCTGATCTAGCCTCTATAATCTTAATCTAGAATAATACTTTCTAATTCCCTACACCCCCATTCTAAACACATAAAAAAGAACCATAAAGCAGATGAGATCAAACTCCCTCGTGATCTCATCTTGAAAAAACGTAAATAATAGAAGGAGAAGAAACATGGAGAAGGATTACCTGTAATCCCTCCTAAAATATAGTGAACAAATTGCAAGGAGAAAAAGACATGGGCCATTTGAAAGACAGAATCTCAGTACTTTCGTCACACAGACTAGTTCGCATGGCTCCACCGAATATTCATTTCTTCGTGATTTACAATGTAACCGTAAGCCAACAAATTAAAAATCAATTCAGAGTCTATAAGGGAAGCGTAATTGAATTTTAATACAATTTAATCAATAGTTAAAACAAAAACACTTCAAAACAATCACTAACAACGACAGCATGTATTGATTAACGAGTCTATTCATTGAACTTCTTCCCCCCCCCCCCCCCCCCCCCCCCTTTTTTTTTTCATGTCCGTCTTGGAGACACTAATCGAAAGTCATGTGATTTCTCGAAGGCGTTTCGGAGCAGATTTATTCCGACAAGGAGTGCTCATAATGGTCACTTACTGGCTTAGTAGTTGACGCTTTTCTTCCCTCGCTCACATATTCATTATCTTGTTCCTTCATTTACTCGTTTGTTTGTTACATGTTTTCCTCCACATCAATGTTTATTTGGCCACCCTTTCCTTCACTTGTTCGTTTATTTGTTCAATTGTTTTGCATACATCTTTCCTTTAGTTAGTGTGTATTTATACAATCTTTCTTTCAGTCAGTAAAGAATATGTGTAGTCCTCAATTCAGTCAGTCTGTATTTGAACGCATTTTCGTTTAGAGTCCGCATTTGTGCACTCCCGCATTCAGTCAGTCTATATTTGTACACTCTTGCCGTCAGTCATTCTATATTTATGCACACTTTCCTTCAGTCAGTCTATACGTGTGCACACTTTCTTCATTCAGTCTAAACTTGGGCACACTTTCCTTCAGTCACTCTACACTTGTGCACTTCGTACTACAGTCAATCCATGTTGTGCACTTCGTCCTTCAGTCAGTCCATATTTGTGTTCCTCGTCCTTCATTCAGTCCATATTTGTGTACTTCGGCCTACAGTCAGTCCATATTTGTACACTTCGTCCTTCAGTCAGTCTATATTTGTGCACTTCGTCCTTCAGTCAGTCCATATTTGTGCACGTTGTCCTTCAGTCAGTCCATATTTGTGCACTCGGTCCAATAGTTACTTGAGTTTCCGTTTGCTCTTTCTTCATTCAGCAGCTTATTCATTCGCCCTTTCTTTTAGTCATTCCCGTATTTGTTCACTTTTCATTAATTCAGGGGCGGCCTTACGCCGATTTGACACAATCGTGCCCCATGTTCACAGGCGGTCCCGACTCTGGTTTCCCACCTCTAGCTCTTAGAAAAATAAGGGGTTGAAATGAAGAATACTAGGACGTGTGTTCGATACGGCCTTAAAAAGGAATTTAGAGACGAAGTATAATGGGGTAAGGGTTAGGAATCCTAATAATAATAATAATCATAATAACCCCTTCAGTCATAACTGACTATGGGAATGCGCCCCTGAGTGACAGCCCTCAACTGCTTATTTTCATGCTGTTCCTTTCGACGTTTTCTCCTCTCTTCTGCTTGCTGTGAGAGCTTCTTTTCGCCCGATCTGGGGTGGCGTCGTAGAAAGCATCGCCACTTGGTGCGATCGGCAGCTTCATCCTCCCTGGTTGCTGGATTTATGTCCAGTGCCCTTATGTCTCTCTTGCACATATCTCTGAATCTCAGCTGTGGTCGCCCAACTGTTCTTTTGCCACTTGTCCGTAGCAGATATCTTTCGGTATGCGACCATCTTCCATGCGGTGTACAGGGCCAAGCCAGCGTAGCCTGCGCTAGTAGTATACAATGTTGTTTACGGCGCGAATTCAGGCGGAGGCGCATGACTTTTATATAAGGAAATACTCCGATCGATTTTAGGCGGAAGAGCGTCAGGCAGAGGCGCATGACTTTTTATATAGCGATATATATTAGCCGGGGTGACTTCCTCTGACAATCAGCTTGAGTCCTATTGTCCTGGTAGTGTGTTGTTGTTTATACAAATATTTATACATATATTTACATATATTAAAATATTTATTTTACAGGAAGACAATATTTAGTTAGACATATATTTAGACACATATTACAACAGTTAGATTATATATTTAGACATATATTACAACAGTTAGACAACAGGAAGGCGATATTTAGAAAGACATATATTTACATATATTACAATATATAGTTATACATATATTACAACAGTTAGACAATATTTAGTTAGACATATAGTTATACTATATATATATATATATATATATATATATATATATATATATATATATATATATATATATATATATATATATATTGTATAACTATATGTTTAACTAAATATTGTCTAACTGTTGTAATATATGTATAACTATATATTGTAATATATGTAAATATATGTCTTTCTAAATATCGTTTTCCTGTTGTATAACTGTTGTAATATATGTCTAAATATATAATCTAACTGTTGTAATATATGTCTAAATATATGTCTAACTAAATATTGTCTTCCTGTAAAATAAATATTGTAATATATGTAAATATATGTATAAATATTTGTATAAACAACACACTACCAGGACAACAGGACGCAAGCTGATCGTCAGAGGAAGTCACCCTGGCTAATATATATCGCTATATAAAAAGTCATGCGCCTCCGCCTGACGCTCCTCCGCCTGAAATCGATCGGAGTATTTCCTTATATAAATGTCATGCGCCTCCGCCTGAATTCGCGTCGTAAATAACATTGTATACTACTTGCGCTTTCTGAGCAGTGTATACATGCTCTGAAGGCCAGCACGTGATAACACCTCGACATTTGTCACTTTATCTTTCCACGAAATACCGAGGATATGGCGTAGGCACCGTAGATGAAAGGTATTGAGCCTTCTTTCTTGCTTAGCATAGGTTGTCCAAGTCTCGCTGCCATAAAGTAGTGTGCTGGTGACGCAGGCGTTAGATACCGCAGCTTTGGTCTTCGTTGTGAGTTCGGAGGTTCCCCAAACACGCGTTGTGAGGCGGGCAAAGGTAACTGCAGCTTTGCCAATGCGGCTGTCAATTTCTGTGTCCAGAGAGAGTTTGTCGTTGATAGTAGACCCCAGGTATGTGAAGTGGTGCACCACTGCCAATTCATAGTTATCGATAGTGATAACTGCTGCAACATCCACATCCTGACACAGCACATTTATTTTCTTTAGACTTATTGTGAGGCCAAATTCCTTGTATACTTGGGTGAAGGGGTGATGCTATTCATCAAGCTCTGAAGCTCCTGTTGACTTTGCAGCGTCATCAGCGAATAACAAGTCTCTTTTAGTGACTGATTTTTTTTGTCTTCAGCCTTGCGATGTTAAACAGTCGGCCATTTGACCTGGTGAGAAGGCGTATTCCTTCAGTTGCATCTCTGAATGTAGGAATCCTAAACCATAATCTTAGTCCTAACCCTAATGATGACTTACTGAATGACATCGAAGAACACTTCCCATTGTTCTTCATTTAAACCACATTAAGGAACGTAGATTATTTTAGATTAGATATTCAGGAATAAGTGCTATTACACTGTATTGAAAATAACACAATATCTACATTTATTAGCTACATTTTGACATAAAGCGTGTTACAACAGAACTATAATGATCAGTGGGCTCCACCAGAATGGTCTCAATCGGAACCCACATTAATAAGGCCGACTCTGCATTTATTCACTTGCTCATTAGCTCACTAATCACTCAATTGCTTATCTTTTTACACACACATACGGAAAGCACTTTATATCATAATTATAACTCATCAGAGGTTGAACGGGATTTTCTCATCATCAACATAAAAAAAGCATTAGAAGACAATGTTTCTACTCGGACACACTCTGGGACGAGAAATGGCGTGAATAGATCTATCCCGGGTGTTGTATTCTCCTGCCAACTTTTTCCCTTGCGTCTTGCAAATACTTCACTTTTTACTTAATGTGTTGGGGCGATGGGCTCTCACAGTGAAGTGACCAGGTTTGAAACATGCTAGCGGCACGCTCCAATCTACCCAGCAGTAAATGGTTACCTGACTTTGCTCTTGAGTCAGGGAAAGCAAAGGCAGCAAGGACGGGAACTGGCCGTTCCACCTTTCGAAGTTGGAATTAGTATAGTGAAGTGACCGTATAGCGGATGTGCAAATATTTGAGAGAAGATTGTATTTTCGTATAATTCGTTTCACTACCCGACAGTAGGCAGTCAGTTAGATCATGTAGAGTTAATTTTTACCAGTTAATGATTCTCCACTGTGCTGACGAATACATAGGAGATGATGATGAATTTCATTCATATGTATCGACTTCACGCTAACATCAGCTGAACCAAAACAAGCTTTATTTATGTGACATATTATGAAAATAGCTTTCATCTATCTATTTCTTTATCTACACTTTCTTTTACCAAACTTTCACCTACGCCTGTTTCGATAACTTAAACCATTCTAACGCTCAGAGATCGGACCCTTTTTCTAATTAGCACGCATTTTATTGCTGCTCGCTATTTTCTTTGATGTATGCTCTCGAGCAGACCTATTAGCTAATGCTGAGCGGGGTATCTGTAATTTATTCTTAACGCCAGTGATTGAAAATCGTGGTTATAAGATCAGACAGCGATCAGAGCAGATTATTTGGAATCAAAGGGGCAGACTATTTTTATTACCTTCCCCTGAACTGTTCGTTGAGCAGGTAATTAACACGGCGAATGGCCAGATCAAAAGACATTGCTCGCTAGAAGGCCATACGAGCAGAGACGTGTTGAATTTGCACTGACTAGCAAATTACGTTACGCCGGATCTCAAGCGAGTCCATACGCAACAGAGAGAGTCTGGATTTCGGCTTTAGTGTGAGAAAAATCTTTGATTTGCAGATTGAACGATGAATTCTCCGTAGGTGCTAACATCTGGCAGAGAGTCTGGTTTTCGGTCTATAGTGTTCATTTCTTTGATTTCAGACATATATATCCGAGCATTGTAACTAAATTTATCCAGTACCACCAGAATTCCAGAGAACATCTAGCTTTCCATTCTAAAGATCTCTTATAATAGTAGTATCACTTAGTTTTTCGATTGGAGATCATTTATATCTGGCTTGCGGTAATTATTATACTAGTAGTTTGAGTGATTTAACTAGTTAAATCGTCAATTATATTTCTCTAAGATTTTTGTTCAGAGTGATTTACTAGATAGGTCCGTCAATTATATTTCTCTAGGTTTTACTGTGCTATAGTGGCTAGCAGAACAGATAATATTTCTAGCTAAACTCTTCCAGTTATAATATAAATTTTATTACCTGCTAGTAACCAGTCAGAGAACATTTTAACCAACTAAGTAATGCACTGATTCATCATGAGTATTGACGAAATATGTATGTATTTCTAATTAATGATGAACGATTTTTTTAAATGACTAGAATTTATTTCACGGAAGTTTTTAAACGATAAGACAAGCTCTAAGCTTGTAGTTAACTAACCGAAGTGGATAAATATATTCCATGTTACGCGGGGTAAGGATAGGATTGTGTATAATATATTATTTTAAGTATTTGTATCTTTTCTCTTTATACAGTGTTTGGGTCAAACCCTAAACCTTACAAGCGGCTTCCATATGAACCTGAGAATAACTGTTACAAAAAGAACATTCTGATATAAATATCGGGTTTTCAAGGTGACCTGTCTGGCCTCGTGTTTTTACACACAGAAAGAGACAGAGTACCAACCCAAAGAATATTAAGAATAAATTGTAACTGGACTAATAGAATATCCAGATTTCTTTTCCCAAGTTCATATACATTCAGCCTGTGGTGGCGATATAATCAATCATTTGACATTACCTGAATAACAACCACTCTGTTGTGAAGAAGATCTATCCTGAACAGATTTATTTACCTGACACTCGATCTAACGATTGAAGATTCCAAGCTACTGTACACTGTGAACATTAGATCTCTTAATTATTTTACTACCTGGACAAACATTGAAGTGACATTATCAGTATCCTACTAACAGGAGCGAATCAAGCGTTTCCCATCATTTGATTTAATTAGTCTTTGGAGAAACTGGGGCTTGATTCGCCAATAACCAAACCCTGGATTGGCTGTGTGTACCTTACGATTGTTCCAGATGTTGTGAAAGCATCTATTAGGTAAGAGTGACTGATTGTGATCACAGGTCTGTCAGAGTGAGTGAAAGCCGGGATGAATAATTCTTTCATTGTATAACCCATGTACTAACTTTGTATCGTTTTTTTGTGCAAGTTTTTTGCTAATGCTGTCCCTTTCAGACTAGATTAACGTATAAACTCTGTTCTTTGTTGTAGAGGGAAATCCTAGACCACAGCTTATACACCTTTGACTCTTTGGGGGTTAATAACTTCTCTTCTAACGGGATCTTGTCTCAACAGAGGGAGGGAGGATTACATCTATGAGTCTAACTCTTTAATTAATTCATTAACTTATGTGTATTTTTATTTGATTTGATATTCAAAATACTGTTGTTGTAAAGTTCTTTATGATAAATAAAATTTATATAAACTTTATTTACGTGTGTCGGTCAGCTTGTCCCAAAAGATCCCTATACCATAGCTATAGTTTTCACGTCTGTGCGTCTAATTGTCGTCACGTATCTGTGTGAGTGTAGAGGTGAGTGGTTGAAAAAAAAAAAAAAAATATATATATATATATATATATATATATATATATATATATATATATATATATATATATATATATATATATATATATATATATATATATATAGGGAAACTGTCCGATCTAAGAATCTCAGTCGTAACCGATAGGCTGGATAGATTATCTCTAAATCCAGGGACAGACTTTACCTTTCACAATTTCACTCGTGAAAATCTATTTCTTTACCTTATCTCCCACTGAGCTATCACCTGTTCTAGTTCTATTTAGACGGGACCATAATTCATCTTAAATTCCTATTAAAAAATATACGACAATTTACATAAAGAGTCAAATTCAACCCAACACTGGGTGTCCAACCTTCACTTGGTGGCATCTTTCAACTATAGTGACTGCTGTACATAATAATACAGGCATTTCCTTTCTCTTCTTTTTATTGTCTGTCACTACTTCTTGCCTTCCGGCTGTTATGTCATTGGTTAGACTCTGTTCGAGTAGCTTGGGGTATCTATAATTAGATTGGTCTAATACCAGGGCTGACAGTTTATACCAAGTCTCTGACTCCTAATATTCTCTACAGTGTCCTATCTTCTGTACTGTATAAAAGTTCACCTTATTCTACACGATTGTATATTTACTTGTTAGTTTTGACATACCTTTAAATTCTTGCCTTGGGCTGACCATCAAAAATACTTGACAGGCAACACTGCCTTTCTTGCTCCATGAATAACAAAACACCATAGCAGAAACCTGCACCTACATCTATCAAAGTGGCTAATGGAACGGCTTGATGACTGGACAATATATACTGTTCAAAAAAAGAAACGCATAGCTATCCGAGGGAGCGTTTTTATGAGTTTGTAAGTAAAATTTGGTGCTAGGGTATATAAAAACCAGCCTCAAATGTTCTTTACAGTGTCAAATGCACGTGTTGACCTGAATTGCGTTCGTTTTTGTAATCGTTACAACGCAGTGGTCAATAATGTTTATGACGCAATTTTTTACCACAGCTCATGTTGCGCGCACGTGAAAGCAACAAAATTTGGGCTGAACACTATTCACTGACTACGCAACTGAAACCCTATAAAAGGATAACGCTACACACAAAAAATTCAGTTCATTTTCAAGCAGACATTTATGGCGTCTCTATCGTTAATTTAAGGAACATTGCTATTGGCCGACTGCATGCAGGCGAAAGTCAAAGTCAGGTTGCGAGGCATCTAAACGTGCATCAGAGTACCATCAGTCGACTTTGGCACCGGTTCCAAGCCACTGGCTCAGTTGAAGACCGGCATCGCAGTGGACGACCCAGAGTGACAACAGCAGCGGAGGGTCGCTTTATTCGGCTTCGTCACCTCAGAGACAGGTTTACAACAACTTCCTCAACTGCCCGGTCATTGCCTGCAGGACGTCATGTGTTTGATCAAACTGTCCGGAATAGACTGCATGACGCTGGACTTTGGGCACAACGACCTCACCGAAGACCTGTCCTTACGCCCCGCCATGTCCAAAATCGACTTCTTTGGGCCAACCAGCATCGTCCCTGGGCAGCTGACAATCAATGGAGACGTGTCTGGTTTAGTGACGAATCTTTCTTTTTGTTGCAGCGTCATGATAGACGGCGTAGGGTCTACCGTAGGCGAAATAAACGTTTTGCCCAAAATTGCGTTGATGAAGCTCCGCCGCACGGTGGTGGAGGTGCAATGGTGTGGGGAATGATCAGTTAAAACGGAAGGAGTCAATTGGTGCAAATTGAAGGAGGCTTGAATGCGCAACGATACGTCAATGAAATTCTTCGACCCCATGTCCCTCCACTTTTGGCTGCCCAAAGGTCTCTGTTTCAACAGGACAACGCCAGACCCCATTGTGCACGGTTGACCACGCAGTTCCTGACTGCCAACAACATTCTCACCCTTCCCTGGCCATCCCTGTCTCCAGACATGAGTCCGATTGAGCACCCGTGGGATGAGCTGCATAGACGTGTTTGTCGCCGAGACGTTGCTCCAGCCAATTGTCGTGATCTGTTCCAGGCACTCCAGGAAGAGTGGGCAGCCATCCCACAGGCCCACATCAGACGTCTGATCGCATCCATGCCCAGGAGATACCAGTCGCTGATCGATGCAAGAGGAGGCCACACACCATACTAACGGGAAAGCCCGTACGCCAAAAAACTCTCGGGACCCAGATGCAAAACAACTGTCAATTGATTGGTTGAACCCTAAGGTATTCTTGTGTGGAATTTGAACAATTAACTCATTAAATTAAAAAAGTTATTGAATGTCAAAATTATGTCTATGTGTGTGCCTTCAGTAGCTATGCGTTTCTTGTTTTGAACAGTATAGTTTTCTGCACAACACAGAAGTCAACCACCTCCAGTGGCCTTTTCGCCCTAGTGCACCATCCAAGCTAGCGTTCACCACTACACACAAATTTAATACAGTTAAACTTTCGCTGGGCCTATCTTACTTCGCTGCTCCGCGTTCAAAATCAGACTGACTTAATCTTTCTCCCGATTTAACATTCCCCCGTTCTCAGCTAAAATCTGTTCACCTTCGCAAAACTTTCTCCTGCGTGTTTATTTTGATCACTCACCAAAACATTCCAAGGGACGTAATTCAAAGTCATCTCCTTTTACTGATTAAGCTCAAAACCCATACAATCTTCTTTAATCTTATTACTAAAACATTACTATGCAATAACAGTTACACCATAATAGAGAACTCACATGATATACTAAACCCAAAACACCAAGCTACATCTCCCAAAAGGGAACCCACAGAGTTATCTCCCTTCCCTCAAAACACTCTTCTGCTCATTTTACCTCCCCTTAACAAAGACATATAGTCTATTAACAACTCTATTTAACTTTCTTAAACCATTTTTTCTGTACTCTTTCATTCTTAAAGTCCCAAGCGACCGGTCACAGTGAATTACTGTATCTAGCACTTCTTTTTTGGACAGTAATGTGTTAGATCGGCCTTTTGGCTAACACAAAGTGTCATACTTTTAGGGATCATTTCTAGAGTATGCTGGGTCTTAGCCAGGGCCGGGATCACACAAAATTCACACAATATACTTAATAAAGTCTTATAGACCTCATTTTGAACCCCAGAAGGGGCAAAAAAAAAATCTGCTATCTACCTTTTGGCTAAGATCAAAGTGTCATACTTTTAGGGATCATTTCTAGAGTATGCCGGGTCTTAGCCAGGGCCGGGATCACACACCTTAACACATTAAACACAATAAAGTCATTAGACCTCATTTTGAACCCCAGAAGGCATATAAAATATAAAAAAATCTGCTATGAGAATACCTCCTCCCTTTCCCCTTAAAAAAAAAAAAACCATCAGCGAACAGCAAATCTATGAATAATAAGATCGTCCCATGTTTGAAAGAGGTTTGTCAGATAAATCTTCTCTTATCAAACTTTTTTCTCTTCAATTACTGTGGCCAGTGGGGGTGTTAGGTTGTACGAAGCTCTTGGTATGCGTAAACTTACAAGGTCAGTTTAAAATAAACTCTTATTGTATCGACAAGCATTTATTTGTAAGTGAGGCTTCTGCAAGCACGAGGCCCAAGCAAAAGCCTAAGTCTCCTAAGGCTAAAACCGCCACCGTCTGTGACAAAACTTTCCCATTTCTTGTGTTAATGTTTTCCTAAAGCCTGTGTTTTCTTGGCGAGTTCTATCGATTTACCACAGTAAAAAAAAAAAATTATACTACCATTGACACACAAGGAGATCAGAATTTCCGTCGTCCGCCGTTGTAATAATGGCAAAGATGACATCATTTCTTGATCATGGAGACAGGAAAGACCTCGATCTTTTCATTCGGGACGTCTTTACATTGGTTCCAGCAGAAATCTTTTACAACCACAACCATTCACTGCGTCCGAGAGCAGTTATTTTTTAGTCATCACGTAGGAATTCAATGGCTGCGGCCATGCGCATGCGCGGAAGTCGGCTCTTTCTAAAGGCAGTTCAATGAAGTCCATTATAAGCGTCTCTTCCTTATAAAGTCCGAGAAAAAGGTCGAAGTCTGTGAGGCTGCGGAATGAAGCTTCTTTTGAATTTGTTTTTCAGTTGAGTTCGTTGTTACATTTATTCAATCTATCAATACACTTTAGCTCCCCAAGAAGCATAGGACTTCAGCAAACACATGCCAAACGTTCCTGTCACGTGCCATCAGCTACAGTTCTTTCCATGTTTTCATCACCATTTTCACTTCTGTCTGCAGCTTTTTTTTTCCATGTTTTTATTTTTTTGTTTATTTGGGGGGGGGGGGGCGTCTAACTCTGCCTCTTTTTCCCTAGGGAATTCAGAATAAGGATGCCTTGTCTGCCTTCATTGGTGCCTATACCTTGAAGTGGTAAGGCGGCTTGAGTTCCTGTCAACCCTCAGTGCTATGCCAGCGGGAGTTTTATTTCTAGCAGGTTCTACCAAGCTGGACAGGTCAGCGCGGGTAGGTGTCCCGACACCCATGTCTCTAAAAGAAAAATAACAACATTATGGAAACAGCAACAGATGAAAAAGCTTTGATGCGGGACGGACATCCGGAGTCTGATGCTCGTTTGACTGACAGTGGTGAAGGCCAAAAGGAAGCCATTAGCATTAAAACGGATGCCCTGATCGCAAAACACGACACCAGAACTGTAATAAAACACTGAGGATGGCTTGTCCAAAAACGTCTAAGGAAGTGACGTGTAACATAGCGACAATTAAAGACACAGAAGTATACGAAACGAAACAAAACAAATACATAAAAAGATAGATCGAAAAAACAATGACAGAAGAAATAAAGAAGTATGAAAAAGAGAGAAAAGATACCAGAATTTATGCAAAATGATAGAGAACAGTAAGGCCCTTGGGAGATAGACATCCCATTTGAAAAATTAGATGATTCTCCAAGGAAAAGCGAGTTCGGTCATCACCGACGCAAGAAAGGAGGGCAGTAGCATTTATATCAGAATTACCTGAATGGTCAGGCCTATTAAAATAAAGAGCCACAGGTGTAGGTTTGTGTTGCTGTCATTTTCGACGGAGTTTCATATGTCAAGTTATTTGTCGTATTTTCACCCTAGTCAAAGGTGGATAATTATGTCTTTACTTTGCGATGTCAGGTTGATTAGGGGTTATCTTCCCTGTTGGTTCTTATATTGTGTTTGACCTGTATGAAGACAGGGTCAAAGGTAAACAATTCGGGGCTTATGCCCATGCGCAGATTTGAGCGCGAAGTTGAGTTACTTCCGTCAGGCCGGGATGTAAGCGGGCTTCTGAGGGACATGATGTCCATTGTGTTTTTGGGGAAAATCTTCGAAGTGACTGCGTTGGCAGTTCTCCCCAGTGATTCTCTGTACGTCGGAATGACGACAGAGTTCGTTATTATGTTCTGAGGATTCTGTGCAAGGTAACACCGACCTTTTCTACATTATTATGCATTCGGTGGCAGAACATGTTTAAGGTTACCAAGACTGTGAACTACAGCTCACCGATCCTAAATTACAGAACTTATATTTTGCGCTCAAGGTAGCCATCCAAGACTATTAGTCTGCATATTATCCAGAAGTCCAGTGACGAAGTTATATTGTGGGAACCGCAGATTGGCGGTTATATATATATATATATATATATATATATATATATATAATATTTATATTTATATTTATATTTATATTTATATATATATATATATATATATATATATATATATATATATATAAGCATTACTGCAGGGTTGATGTTAACCTGCTTAATCAGAAGTACACGGCTGGCGCCATTTTGAGAACTGTCTTACGGTTACTATACTACAGCCTGATAATGTGCAAGTGGCGTGTTAGGCCAAGTTAGACTTAGATGTCAAAGTTATGAAGGTATCTGACGCGTTTAGTCAGGAATACCAAAGCGGCATTATGAACAATATATGAAAAGAACATAACACTATTGACATGCATACATATATGAATGTTCACCAGCCTTTTGAATGCCTGATGTATACCAAACGATTTCCTGTTATCATGACCATGTTTACACTGACTGTTCCTGTTGATGCTACTGTGTGTTTCCGTCAATAAATGTTTTGAAACGTGCCAGCTGTGTCCAAGCATCCTTGACTACTGCATGTGAGTGTATGGGTTGCATTGTCTACATATATACGAGCCTAAACACATTCGCGCCTCCATCCGCTCCCACACTCAGCACATCATCTTACAAGTACCACACATCTAACAACATGATGTTTACTGTCTTGTGCAAGTGATCACCTACAGAACGAAAAAGACAGTTACATTTCTGGTGGACCAGTTCCGTGGGCTCTTCTGCTACATTTATGATGTCTCCAGTGTGGTCCAGAAATTTACATTTCTGGTGGCCAGCTGATGGGGCTATTTTCATGAGAAGGACAAGTGCACATTACATTTTTGATCTGTGGGTCTAAGCTGGACAGAGCGAGAAATTAACAGTTCCGTGGACTTTGTGCTACGTCGGAATAAGCAAGGTGGACAGCTGTAACACACATACTTGACATTTCCAAGTTTTGGCTACACAGGACATTATAAACAGTGTTAGCATTTATGTTATAATGCTACATAAACCACAACATGACAAGTACTGGAGTTAGCATCGAGGCATTTGCTACGTGGACTACAACTGCAAGACGAGTCCTTTTTGTAAACGGTACCGCTGGTCGTTCACACGTCTCAGTCAACAACAGACTTTTCAACGTACGAGCGTTCAAGTTACATGTTTTGAGGTCAAGTTCCTGTTTGTAAACAGTACGTGAAATTATAAACATTCGATGTGCAAGACTCAAGTTTCGAGAAAGTCATAGTAACTTTATGTTCGTGAAGACCACTTCATGCTACAGTGGATCTGACATTCAGTGCGCGCTTGACATTTTGTTTCTGTGTTCGCAAGGAGCAAGAAATTTACTTTAGTTTCAGCTGTGACTGAACTTGTTCTGCAACACATTGAATTGATTGCTATATATATTTATTTTACTTCTACTGTTGTTGTGTATTTTACTTGTGTTCTTTTGCGGGCTGGTTGGGTAAGGTGACTCCTTTAGATAAATACCACGTAATAGAGGTTATCTATTGAGAGCGTGTCGTTAGGGACTGCAAATTTCCTTAATTGGAATTTGCTAGCGACAATTGTTGCTATTTACGTTTAGCTGTGACGACATGAGTTAATGTTGTTTTCGTTATTTTTTCATTCTTTGATTTTCGATTTGTTTTGTTTGTATCTGTTCTTCTCTCCTTCCTTCCGTTTATTTCTTTACACCTTTATGTTTATAACAGTGTTGCCATTTGTCTTGTTTACTTTTCGCGGTCATCATTACACATTTGTGTAACATTTTCTTTACTTTTTGCTGCATTGTTTATTTGACTTCCGCGAACGTTTTCGGTTATTGTTCTGTATCTTTGTCTTTGTATTTATGATTGTACTACATTATTGTCATACACAGTCTACATACATAATTTGGTCATGTATTATTATTATTATTAATAAGGTACACTCTTCATAGAGATTGTTAATAAAATATTATTATATAAGATATTTATACAAGTTCTTTGTTAAAAGACTTGTTGTCCAAAGATGAGGAGAGAAAACTTCAAGCTGCTGCTGAGGAGAGAAAACTTCAAGCTGCTGCTGAGGAGAAAAAACTCCAACTTCAAGCAGCTGCTGAGGAGAAAAAACTCCAACTTCAAGCTGCTGCTGAGGAAAGAAAACTTCAGGCTGAGACTGAAAATAGAAAAATGGAACATGACGAAAGACTCGCAACTTTGGAGTTAGAGAAATTAAAATTGGCGAGTTCGGGTGCTCATCAAGCAACTTCGAGTACGACAAAGGAGTTTGTTAGTAGGATCGAACTACCTTATTTCAACCCTTTAAAGGATGACGTAGCGGATTATCTAGATAGATTCCAATTTTTATGCGATGCGCATAAGGTAAAAAAGGAAAAATATGTTGAACAACTGATGGAATTTTTTACAGGTGACACAGTGACTACTCTTATGACAATAGACGAACATGACAGGACTAATTATGATGTTGTCAGAGCAGCATTGCTAAAAAAATATCAACTAAAAGAAGAAGATTATCGTCTTCGTTTTAGGACAATGTTGCCAGAAAATGGAGTAGATTTCTCTGATTTCATTACGAAAATACGTCGTACATTCACCCGATGGGTTGAGTTGTCTCAGACTGAGAAAACATATGAAGGCCTAATGGACTTATTACTTCGAGATAAGGTTTTGTCATCTGTTAATGATTCTTTCCTTGCATTTCTTCATGAGCGTAAACCCAAAAACTCAAAAGACATGGAGGAATACTGTTGCCAGTACGCCACCGCGCATCCCCATGCTACAGTTAGCAATTCTAAAGTGAAAGAAGGGTTGCCAGTTGCTTCGGCAGCACCATATGGCTCTAATTTCAATAAGAAATTTCAGGGTGCTCAACAAAACTGGAATAGGAAAAGTAATCAAAATTACACTCACAAGCAGAGTAATCCAACATATGAAGGTTCTTCTTCTAAGAACTGGAGACGAGATGGTAGTTCTCGTAATTTTGGTGGTAATAATTTTAGACACTATCGCAAAGGTTATCACAATAAAAACTATCCGAGCTTTTCTTCTCGGGATAACCATTCTCGACGTCAAGAATATGACGATGGTGAATATACAAACCGGGATTCAAACCGGAATGATAATTACAATAGACAATATGATAACAATTACAGGGGAAATGATAATCGCGGTAGACCTAGATATAACAAAAGAAAAGCTTACCAACAGGCAAACTCTGCACAACAAGAGTTTAATGGAGCCTGGAATCAAGTAAATGATAGTGGGAACTCTAATGCTATCACTGGTTGTGCTTTCGATTATGGGAGAGCAACTGAATGCCCCCAATGCTCAACATTATTCGATCCATCGTCTGTATCTACTTTAATTTGTGGTCACCCTCTTCCTGCTCTTGATAGCCAAGACGAGCACTTGGTGATTTCCCATGACTCGTTTGTTAAGCGTCAAGAAGAGGATCCTTCTTTGAAGAAATTCTTCCTTCTCGCAAAGAAAGGGAATCCTAATCAGAATACGAATCACAAATCGTATATCACTATGAGGAATGGTATATTGGTACGAATGGTACAACACTCGGACAAGTCTATGCATTCGCAAATTCTTGTGTCTAAGTGTATGAGAGCCTTAATTCTTCAACATGCACACGATTCTCAGTGTGCTGGACACATGGGTTTTTCCAGAACTAAAACTAGAGTCCTTGCGTCTTTCTTTTGGCCATTTGTTAATAAAGACATACGAATTTATTGCCGATCTTGCAAAATTTGTCAAGAGGTCAAGTCTAGAGGTCCAAGACATGCTGCACCTATTCAGGCTGCAGATATTCCTATTCGGCCGTTTCAGAAAATGGCTATAGACATTATTGGCCCGTTTAAGATTAAGTCAGCCAGAGGACACCAATTTATCCTCACTTGCGTTGACATGTGCACGCGTTGGCCAGAGGCTATTCCTCTGAAGAGCATATCAACTGTCGATATCGCTGACGCTCTTTGGCTCATATTTTCTCGTCTGGGATTCCCCGGAGAAATATTGTCAGACCACGGCACTCAATTAATTTCGGACACTATGTCTCAGGTAATGGCTACGCTAGACATTAAAAGGTCTCTCAGTAGTATTTATCATCCAATGTCCAATGGATTGGTTGAACGTCTTAATAGGACACTAAAGAACTTACTGGGCAAGATAACGGAAGATCATCCTGATGATTGGGACAGGGTCCTACCTGCAGCTCTCTTTGCCTATAGAGAGGTTCCCAACGAGCATACAGGGTTTTTGCCTTTCGAACTTGTCTTTGGCGCGCAACCGCGCGGTCTGATGTCCTTGTTACACGATTTGATAACTTCCGATAATATTGACGATGATACACAATCGTCATATGAATATGTCATTGCTCTTAGGGAAAAAATTATCGAATCGTGCAGATTAGCAACTTCATCTTCCGAATTTGCGAAAGAAAAGGCTAGGCGATTTGCTAATAAGAAAAGACGCCTACGTCAACTTTGTCCTGGAGACAAAGCGTTTGTCTTACTTCCCTCAAGAGAGAACAGACTTCTCATTTCATGGAAAGGTCCATACACTATAGTCTCGAAAATTTCCGATGTCGACTATATTGTCGATGTGGATGGAAAGCATAAAACCTTTCATATAAATATGCTAACAGAGTTTATTGAACGTCCAGACTATTTGCAGCCTATTTTCCAGGCGACGGACGACTCTCCAGTCCAACATGGTCACATCTCATCCCTGTCTGTTATACAGGATGAGGAAACTACTTTTTCTGACGTTAACTTACCTCTTCCCGTTGTTTCACTTAATTCTACGGAATCATGGAAAAACGTTACCGTCTCTTCGAACTTGTCTTTTGAGGAGCAACGTCAAGTATCCTCTACGCTACAATCATATCAGGATGTCCTTACCGACATTCCTGGACACACAGATGTCATAGAACATGACATCATACTTACTGATCGTAATCCGATCAGAGTAAGACCATACCCAATACCTATTCATTTTCAAGCACAAGTCGAGAAAGAATTGGATGAAATGATTCAACTGCAAATAATTGAACCATCCACTTCAGCTTATTCTTCGTCGATAGTTATTGTTCGAAACAAAGACAATAACATACGTCTTTGCGTTGACTATCGCAAATTAAATCAAGTTACGAAGTTCGATGCTGAACCTATGCCTTTATTAGATGACCTACTTATTAGACTTTCTAAAGCTAGATTCTTTACTAAACTAGACTTTTCGAAAGGTTATTGGCAAGTCCCTTTGACGGAACACGCCAAACCTCTCACTGCTTTTTCAACACCTATGGGTCTATTTCAGTGGAATGTTATGCCTTTCGGGCTTATGAACGCCCCAGCGACTTTCGTGCGCATGATGCGACGAATTCTATCAGATCGTGCAGATGTCATCGCATATTTAGACGACATCTGTCTTTTCAGCGATACTTGGGAAGAACACTATTTGGGTCTAAAGGAATTGCTATCTACTCTACGTGAGCATAGTTTGACTGCAAAACCCTCTAAAGC
This sequence comes from Oreohelix idahoensis, assembly GCA_024509875.1. Classification (NCBI taxonomy): domain Eukaryota; kingdom Metazoa; phylum Mollusca; class Gastropoda; order Stylommatophora; family Oreohelicidae; genus Oreohelix; species Oreohelix idahoensis. The sequence continues at coordinate 52,902 of JAMPIV010011610.1, forward strand.
TTTTGTTGGGTTTAGTGAAATTTCTTTCCTAGGTCATCGGGTTGGTCATGGTCTGTTGAAGACAGAGGACCAAAACATTTCGAAGATATTAGATATCTCGGTTCCGAAGACAAAAAAGCAGGTGCGTAGTCTCTTGGGATTGATACAATTCTATGGAAGATTCATTGAGAATCTGTCCTCCATTATGGCACCACTTTCAACGTTATTGAAAAAAGGTTCTCCAAATATGGTGCGTTGGTCCCAAGAAAGCCAATCTTCATTGGATCAGGTTAAGAATTTGTTCTCATCTCATCCTATCTTAAGACTACCAACGATTGATAAGACTTTTGTTCTTCGTAGTGATGCCTCTTCCACTGGGATTGGAGCGGCACTAATGCAGGAGTATTCAGGAACTCTGCATCCTGTAATGTATATTTCTAGGAAGCTGAATGCGGCAGAAAGGAATTACTCGGTTTTAGACCGTGAATTGTTGGCTATGGTTTGGTCCATTCTTAAGCTACAAAGGTTCCTTCTGGGCGCGCATTTCTTTATGGAAACCGACCAAAAAGCTCTTACGGCTATGCAAAGTAAGGATTTGAAGAGCTCGAGATCTACTCGTTATGCTATTGCTCTTCAGCTTTTGCATTTCACGGTGCGAGCTATCCGTGGTTCGGATAATGTGATGGCGGACATATTGTCTAGATGCCCACATGATTCCAATTAAATCTTGTGTCCTAGTTTTTCCTGATAAACTTTCAGACTTAGGTCTGTCCTTAATATCCTAATATATTGTAATACAAATGTTTTACTATTTGGATGATGTATAAAGAATTTAATAAATTTGATTTTGTCAATCCATTAGTGATATGTTGCTAATATAGCATTGTAATTGATGATATTTGTATATTGCTATAATTATAGTATTTAATAATGTTTGATATGTGTCTTGGTATTGACAGCAACTCAGGTTCTTTAATGATACCTCTTGAATTTGTTTTGCTTTGAGAAATATTTTCTCTTATGTTGGGAGATGATTTGTATCCTCTTCAGACGCTTTATTTGTGCGTCCATTTTACCTGATATTAGGTTCATTCTGTCATGAGCGCATAATTGATGCTTGTGCTGTCTTGCTCATAGATATATTTTTTTTAAATGTGTCATTTTTTTACAGGGGGGGGGGGGGTGTAGCAATATGTTGCTGTCATTTTCGACGGAGTTTCATATGTCAAGTTATTTGTCGTATTTTCACCCTAGTCAAAGGTGGATAATTATGTCTTTACTTTGCGATGTCAGGTTGATTAGGGGTTATCTTCCCTGTTGGTTCTTATATTGTGTTTGACCTGTATGAAGACAGGGTCAAAGGTAAACAATTCGGGGCTTATGCCCATGCGCAGATTTGAGCGCGAAGTTGAGTTACTTCCGTCAGGCCGGGATGTAAGCGGGCTTCTGAGGGACATGATGTCCATTGTGTTTTTGGGGAAAATCTTCGAAGTGACTGCGTTGGCAGTTCTCCCCAGTGATTCTCTGTACGTCGGAATGACGACAGAGTTCGTTATTATGTTCTGAGGATTCTGTGCAAGGTAACACCGACCTTTTCTACATTATTATGCATTCGGTGGCAGAACATGTTTAAGGTTACCAAGACTGTGAACTACAGCTCACCGATCCTAAATTACAGAACTTATATTTTGCGCTCAAGGTAGCCATCCAAGACTATTAGTCTGCATATTATCCAGAAGTCCAGTGACGAAGTTATATTGTGGGAACCGCAGATTGGCGGTATATATATATATATATATATATATATATATATATATATATATATATATATATATATATATATATATATATATATATATATATATATATATATATATATATATATATATATATATATATATATATATATATATATATACATAAGCATTACCGCAGGGTTGATGTTAACCTGCTTAATCAGAAGTACACGGCTGACGCCATTTTGAGAACTGTCTTACGGTTACTATACTACAGCCTGATAATGTGCAAGTGGCGTGTTAGGCCAAGTTAGACTTAGGTGTCAAAGTTATGAAGGTATCTGACGCGTTTAGTCAGGAATACCAAAGCGGCATTATGAACAGTATATGAAAAGAACATAACACTATTGACATGCATACATATATGAATGTTCACCAGCCTTTTGAATGCCTGATGTATACCAAACGATTTCCTGTTATCATGACCATGTTTACACTGACTGTTCCTGTTGATGCTACTGTGTGTTTCCGTCAATAAATGTTTTGAAATGTGCCAGCAGTGTCCAAGCATCCTTGACTACTGCATGTGAGTGTATGGGTTGCATTGTCTACATATATACGAGCCTAAACACATTCGCGCCTCCATCCGCTCCCACACTCAGCACATCATCTTACAAGTACCCCACATCTAACAACATGATGTTTACTGTCTTGTGCAAGTGATCACTTACAGAACGAAAAAGACAGTTACAGTTTGCCATGATAAATGTCATTTAAGTGCTCACGAAACCTGCCTGCCAAACGTCTGTCAGTTTCGCCAATGTAGGTAATGCGACACCTTTTGCAGATGATAGCATAAATCAGGTTTCTGGATTCGCACGTGAAAAACTCTCTAACAACAAATTTTCCTGTCGGAAAAGTAAGTACCTGAGTTTGGAGTACAAACGGTGACACGGTATTGCCTCCCCTTGCTTTGCTGTAGTAGTCCACTAATGGTCACAACGCAAGCGTATCTAAAAGTAGGTCGTCCAAGGTATCTATCTTCGCGCAAGATTACTCTTGGCAAAGATGTCCCAGATGGAGTAATCCAACGAATGCCCTCTTATAATTAATGAGTCTATATCTATATTTATGTCTTTATCAAGAAAATTTGGCTCCTGCGTTTGCTTTCGTACAAATAAACTGAATCAACTATTATTGTTTAGTACAAAATAACATACAACAAATTTAATAGTCAAGTAGTTCAACAAGTTAAAATAAGGATTAAATGGGGTGAAAGTTATATTAAATTTTTCCTTATTGAGGTTTTGGTAGGGCGTTAATAAGAATAATGTCCGTATTTTTGCTGTAGCCTGTTATACACAACTTAGCTCCAGGTGAGTCCTGCAGCTGTGGTTTCCGTCACTTCTGTTGGTGATGAGTACACTTCTCCACTGTAGGCGGTTGGTGGTGATACTCTTCTCTCACACTAGTGGCGTAGGAACTTCAGTACTTAAGTCGGATGTCTTGTAGCCACGAACTGTGACAAATTAGAAAGAAACAAATGCCTCAGTACATTTGTTCTCCGCAAACTAACAGGCCCATTGTCATGCACTCCACCCACGAGTGTTAACCTCTCAGGAGAATTAAATTCCTGAGCACACCATGTAACTCAGGGAATATGATGAAAATTCACCAATATCCTTCTGGATGTCAACTAGGAAATTGCGTCTGGAGCGTGTGAATAATGATTTTCCTGAATTAAAATTTTAAAAAATGGTTTATAAATCTCACAAAATGATTGTATACACTTTAGGCACATGTGATGTAATCATCACTCATTACTCATCCTTACACCCGTCTGAGTTCTGGGGTCATCTCTGCTGTCGGGTTTCCCGCACGACTAGTCAGAAACAATCACCTGCTCTTGCAGTAGTGGTTCATGCATATACTATTTTCATATGTTGAGTTTGCCAGCCTCATATATACTCGTATAACCACTTAGCGAGAAACCTGTAAACTTTACATTATTAAATAAATTGTTTACACTTACCCCAAAATTTTGGGAATACACACTTCTCCTGGTGCAGATTAGAATCGACCCACAGCCCTGTATTTAGATGCTGTTCGAATCACTTAAGGTCTGGAAATATGAGTTAATTCTAATTCTCTGATGGCTGGTGTTCAGCAAATTCCTGGCCTGAGAAAACTGTTATTATAATTCCTCTTATGACTTGGTCTGGGAAATATAAGTTAATTCCTCTGACGGCTGGTGTTCTGCAAAATCCTGGCCTGGGAAAACTGTTTGTATAATTCCTCTTATGGCTTATTTTGATAAACTTCCCGTTTCCAGTCTTGTATTAAAATGGCGGGTTTACTTGTGAATTCCAAAGTTGCCCAATACTCGATTTGGTACTTATAATTGTGGAATGATAAGTCCTATCCTCTTTCCTCTGGCTTGTAGGAGGTGTTGAGTTGACGCTGCGATGCAGTCTGTCTTTTCTGTGTCTCCGAGTTTGTTAGATTATATCTCACAATTCTTAGTTTCACATCCCAGCTGTGTTTCCGCCGAAAGTTGTAATCAAATCATAGTAGATTCTGGCCAACCAATCCAATCTATCTAGCACTGTTTGGGTGGGGAAGTTAATCATTACTCATCCCACGCGTATTTGAAAATATTAAATTTAATATTCACGCGGGCAGATGATGAAACATAATTTTTTTCACAGCCAAGCAGTGGGGATTGTGGTAAAGTGGGATGTTATAAATTTTTATAGGGGACTTAGTGTACTGACTGAGATCAGCTGTGAAGGTATCTGTATCTAATAGGTGTAGTGTTTTACAGATAACCTTACTTGCTACCACATTATGCCTCAGTCAGAATTATTCTGGAATATTGTGATGACTACGTTAAATGTCTAGGGTATGTATATGATGAAGTGTAAGTCACAACAACAACAGACAGATAAACACTTTAATTTATTCCACCACACTTGACAACACTGTGACACTCACACACATGTACCATTCTATAAGACTATCTTAAATGAGTCACTGGTAAATTTTCAAATATCAATATGTATTAAGCACTTTCATTAATATATATGTCCTGATTAAACTACAAAGTGAACCAGGAATCACAATCAATTTTAATTACAATTTATATGTACAGGATTTATCAATATGAAACTTGTAGTGACATATTTTATTAATATTATCCTATGTGTGTCAGTTGTGTAGTAGTAATATGAGGTAATACTGGTTTTGTTTTTTCAAGCTATGTTGTTATTTGTCATCATGACTTCAAGTGTTTGTTTATCTTGTAAGTAGTATGGGGAAAAGTTCACAGTCCCTATCAATTTAAACACTGTATTTTCCCTCTGGTTTATTATAAAGTCAGATTTTGAGGGGGGGGGGCATAATGTTGAGCTCCTCTGGCCACATAGGCTTATCTTTCGTGATGGCGGTTGGAAAAGACTCCTCTGCTCAATAGCCTCCCTGTTTTCTGGAGACACCTCACTGGTCACTATCTGGACCCAGGAGTATGCTGTCAGCATCTAGGTTCAGCAAAGCTCCGACCAGGTACTTCTCAATAGCTTTAGGACCACGGTCCCTGAAACAAGAAGGTTGTACCTCCTACTTCATAACTAATTTATAATCTATTTACAGACTGAACACATTACATAACAAACACTGAGTTCAGAGCGGTAGGCCAACTGTCAGCTTCATCTGAAATAATTTACACCAGTATATTCCTCCCTAATGGTTACTACGCCTCTGCAATTCCAGCATTATTTCTTTCTAGTCGATAAGATAGGTGTCAGTGTACTGTTTGGCAATTCCATGTAGTTTTACTTTCCTCCGACACCTTCTGTTCAGGTTGGAGCACTATATAGGCTTTACCTCATGTTCGCTACTGAACCACACATATATACAGACATAAATTATCAATTTACATTCAATTTTCATTAAAAAGATATTGAATATATCAAGCTTACCACAATTCATGGAATAATACACAGTTACGTTGACTGGCACTGAATATAGCACAATGGATGACTATATTCGCGGGTCTAACCAATCGTGCCATGTTTACCCAATCGTTTGAAAAAAAGTACTCCTACTCCCGTTTCCCCTGACAACAAAAGATAGTATTTATAGCTCGACTAATCGTGTTTAGCCTTACATTTCTTGCGCTCCAATCAAATCGGATTTAACATGGAGACCCATTTCCCGTACAATGGTGGGGTGAAAATCTGCCACTGAGCGATTCTGATTTAGGTGTTGTCTGACATCCCTCACTATTTCTTTTGGCTATAATTTGGTAATTCCTAGACTATTTGCGTAACGTTTAACATATTATTTGTCAGCAAGTTCTAAGGAACCCAAATATATATATTTAATGGAGCCAATATGCATTTTCTTCTAGGATAGTCGTGCTGTTACCACCTCCTCACTTCCAAACTTTAGGGTGTCTGGGTACTGTCATGTTTTCAAACGTAAACCAGTATAATGTCATGTTTCCTAATAAGCGTTTTTCAGGATTTTAAAACCTAACTCTGGTATGGGTAGTGTTTTTTATCACTGTCGATTTGAAAAAAGCTAGTGCTTGTGGCCTTACACGCGTGATGGTAGTAATTGTATAGCGAGACGCGTGTTTAGTGTTGCATGCGTTCCTGCTTTCAGCCCCTCCCTTTCTTTCTATCTTTAGTCCATCTGTCTTTCGTTTTTTGGTAACGTAGTGTATAAAATGACATGAATGGAATTTAAAATCTAGGTCAGTTTGCGTATCTCAAGGTTTTTCTTAGAAATGGAGTACACATTTTATTGTGTTGGGGAAACGCGTGTATGCTGCAGAAGGCTTTTACTATCAACGTGAAACGTTACAATTTGCAGACGAAGTAGAAAACAAGGGAGATTTCGAGTACAGTCATTGTGACAGCACTGTTCTTTACCATTCTTCTTTCCTTTTATGGAATTTATGTGTTAGGCTTTACATTTACTTTTTAATTTATATATGTGGATTAGAATATTTCACGACATCTCCCTTCTTAAAACAGACATCTTATGTCAGTCCTTTATTCTATATACACATAGATAAATGTAAGTCAACTTGACTTTACTCTGCTGTTGTGCTATCATGGTTTTATGTAGTTGGGTCCATTCAGAGTAGGCACTATTCAGGAAATCTGCCTCAGACCTCTACAACCAATAATATTTTTCGGTTATGTTACTGAACAGCCGCAAGTGTGACTGCTTGTCTTAATGCTGCTTCACAACCCGTATTCACCATTTCTCTTCTCTGAGTCTGCACAATGACATGTCCAGAGAACATTAGATTTTCCTCAAAATGTACGTTATGAGGAGATAACCTATACCTGGTGATAGCAGAGTTTTCGTAGTGGATCCCATAATCTTCTTATTAGCCTGTATGAAACATTCGGAATATCCTCAATCAAAGAGGCAACTCAGGGATTCATTACGTTCCTCCGAATTGTTTACATCCAACAATTTTGTCTGATCTCAGGTTTTACTGGAATCTGATAGTAGCCTTTACTCAGATCCACCCTTGAGAAATATTTAGCTTTATTTAGTCTGGCAAACAACTGATTTGTGTCCGGCAATGGATCCACCTGTCCTTCTGTAATAGCATTCAGTCTCCTGTAATCTATACAGAGTCTATGTTCTCCAGAGGGCTTCCTTAAGAGTACAACACCGGAACTATACGAAGATTCACTGTGTGAAATAATTCCTTCCTTCAACAAATAGTCTATCTCTTCCTTCAAAGCTTTCTCCTTAGCAAAAGGAATCGAATATGGTTTCATACATACAGGTGTGGGGTCTATCAGTTTCATATCATATTCCAATAAGTTTGTATGCCCAGGTCGGTCTGTTAACACCTCTGTATGAGTATCAAGAACCTGTTGCACTCTCTCTTTCTGAGTTTTCGTTAAATGTGTACTGATTTTCACCTGTGCCGCTGTCTCACAGGGGTGTAATGGATATTCAATTGATGAAAGTGGTTCCTTTTTCATCTCCATGGTCAACAAGTGTGTCTCTTCCTGATGTTCTCTTTCCAAATATTTCTTCAGGAGATTCACATGATAGATTTTTTCTTTCCCCTTCTTATCTATCTTATAATTGGTTCTAGACACCTTCTCTAGAACTGTATATGGACCTTGCCATCCAATTTGTAACTTATTCTGACTACCTGGTAGAAGAAGCAGTACCTTCTCTCCCACAGCCAAATCTCTGTCTTTTGCTTTCCTGTTATAATAGGCAGCATGTTTCTTCCTGGCTTGTTTCAAATTTTCATTGGCAAAATTCCAGCCAGTTTTTAAACGAGTGGTCAGCTCATTCACATATTGGTATGAAGATGTAATATTTTCCTCTGCCTTTTCATCAGTCCACGTTCTTAACAGCGTTACATATGGACCTTTAATTTTGTGGACCTATTTGTCCATGCACCGGTATGGTCTCTTCCACTCGAAGCGCTATAGTGATGATTTTTCTTCCCAGAATTATAAGTCACAAAACGACCGCTACCAATTCTTTTCTTGGGGCTGTCTCCCCACTTAGAATTCTTGATGAGAGATTTCCTCTCTACAACCTCTTCCTCCAGTTTGTTTAAGTCCGATTGAGGGATTTTCGGCTTATCCTGGGGTAAGACAACTTTTTGCACTCTCCGCATAGTGGCCATTGTAAAACAGTTAATTGAAGCTTGTCCGTGAAAAGGGGCTTCCCATTCCATTTGGTCCACTTTATCAAATTTAGTTTTCTTTTTATTATCAGGCCTAATTTTGCCCCGTGGCGTGTCCAGGTCCTGATCAATGTTCCCACTTGTGGGTGTTCCCTCATGTGCTATGCTACACCTTTCTACAAAATTCTCAATGTCCCACCTTGCCTTGGGCCAATAATAATTGTGAGCCACCTTTTGGATGATGGTACCTATTTTCTCATGGTCCCCATCTGGTTTCACATGTAGGCTCCTTATTAAGTCTGCCCTATATCTTTTAGGAAGTACCAGCTGTCCCTGACCTTTGGATCTAGCTCCAGTCTTCCTATACATCAACTTGTTTTTCATGTAAAAATCTCCCTTGCCTGGAGTTGTATGACAAGTTGACAATTTCCTGAAACAAGGCTTGAGGGTCTTATCCCCAGCCTGTGCCTTCCTCATCTCTTCTGGAGTGGTATCTAACAGAATATCCTCCTCCTGTCTTGAGGTCGACCTGACCTGAAGGGTGGCCATAACTATAGGGTTCCTTCTGCAACGGTAGGTGTCATGATTGTTCATTTTACAATTTTTACACCACCTTTTCCCTTGGTTGAATCTCATAATTGTTCTATAAGGACCATTTCCTTAAGATCTTGGGTTTTCCCCAGAGAAGTCCATTTCTCCAAGTATGTCTCTAACCGTGTAGAGAAACCTCACCTGACAGTAGTTTAGCATTCCTAAATTTTTTCCTATAAAATTCTGCGTTCTTTTCATATCTTAACAAAAGAGCCTGCTTTAGCATGTCATAATTTTCCTGATCACCTCTGCTCATTTTAGCAAAAACTTCATAAGCTGCCCCACGAAGACCTGAAAAACGTAAAGCTACCATACACCTTTCTCGCTCGGTAAACCCAATATTGGTTAGCTAATAGTTTCATAT
>JAMPIV010011611.1:0-173845 GCA_024509875.1 Oreohelix idahoensis
GCACCGGGGTGAGGGGAGGGCGGGGGCATGAGTAAGACAGCCGAAAAGGCCAAAAAACTTCTTTATGCGCTGCCCCCCTCCCCCTACATTCCACACCCACGTTCCTATACGCCTTGATTCCACCCTCCCACTCTACCCATTACTAATCCAGACCTTATCCATTCGCCCACACCGTTTTACACCCAAGACGCAAAAATATAACCTTAACCAACACCTGAAAAAAACCACCATTACCCCTCCCCCCAACCCCAAGACCTGACCCACCCTAATCACATCCGACGTCTTCATCCAACTCCAAATATCAGGACCATGATTGCGAGCCCCGCCATAAGTTATGTTGAGACAATAAATGCCAGTAACCGCGAGTAATCCACTGTCTGGTGAAAACTTCCTTTTTCTATGTGACGTTTTCCCTTTCCATGGTCATGAGTGTGACAGACCATCAACGATGTCTTATAGTTTAGGTATCTTACCTTGATAGAGACGTGTAATAATAGACCTGGTAACAATATAAAAATAACAAGTATACTCAATAAAGTGACTTAACATATTATAAATCCATCCCCGTTATTATTCCTACCTACCACACATTATACCCTAACCCCGAAGAATTATATAGATTACTCACCCAACCAAAGACAAGAGACATTTATTCATCAAAAATCTAAGAAAATGACAACACGTACTCCACTTAACATACCCGATTCTCACCAAACCCCCCCCCATTCTATACTCCTCACAACAGAAATTAACCACTGAATCCCCCCCATAAAAAACAAGGTACCCATATGAGTAAATCTCCCTCTATCATATGATTTAACCTAATAATTCCCCTTTAAGTAAAAAAGAGTGTTATGTGACCTTGAGTTGATCATAATTCTTACCATATATACCAAATTCCTAAATCTAAAACAGATAAAACCACTAAAAAACCCCTCCCTCACAACGTCACGGATGCCACTCTATAATCAACACCCTACTTCACACCAATATGTAAACCCACAAAAACCCCCTTAACCAAGCCCAACACATTATAAACTTAAATACCCCAAACAAAAAAAACCACAAACTAACCCACCACCCCAATAACACACCTCTCAAAACTCTAGGCACTAAGAAGAATCAAATGAAACAAAACATACATGAAATCAATAACCCAAAATTAACAAATTACAAGCGCCAATGTGGTTAAAATACACTCAGAAAAATACACATAGAATAATATACAACAAATCAAGTATCTAGAATAACTGGTGCAACAAAAAAAATCCTATAAAGTTGAATCAAATAAATTAACCAGTTAAAAATCAATTCAAACATTTTTTTCCAAGAAATCTATATACTCATTAATCAAAGTAAACATACATACCCTCTATCATTAAGTATGTCGATATGTGACAACCTACTAAAGAATGTATTACAACTAACTAAGCGACCAACATGTCAATTGGATTAAAACCTTAATGCAGTCACATAAGTTACAAGCACAACAAGAGACAAAGAGAATATCTTCGAAAAAGTATATATACGTATTACACAAAGGCAACCGTAGAATAGGGAATTAGTTTGGTTTTACTTGATTTGATTCCTTTGAGTAAAAAGAGAGAGGTTTAAACAAATAGTTCAAGGGGGGGGGGGGGGGGGGGGGGGGGGGGGGGGGGGGGGGGGGGGGTAACAACCCCGGGTCACCGTTTTTTTAAGTCGTTGGTTAGATGTCCATAGAATTTCTTATTTATTATCGACTAAGAGCTTAACGAAAACAAGTCAGCACAAAAAACCATAACAACGCTCTCCACATTCGGCTCATTAGGAGTCCTTTAAATGTTAGGTGCGGCGTGGTTTGTAGGGCACCGCTGGCATGGATGTTAGAATAATGATTGGCGTAACAAACATTAATCTTATCAACAGATAACCTAACTGTTAAGTTCTATGGTACGGATCCAAATGTACTTGGTTTTTGGGACTAGACAGCCAACATAGTCATTGGACACGGAGAAGGAATGTGTTTAAAGTAAACCACTGGACTATTAATAGAATCAACGGATGAAAAATAAACATCCGCCCTATGGAGGTCTGAAAGAAAAACCAGAATTGGGGCTAAAAATATGCAAATATGTCTGTTTGTATTGTAACGGCAATGCACTCACCTGATCACAATAAAACAGCAATTAGAATAATAGATTAACGTAAACTCAGGCAAACGATATGTACCTACTCACCTTCGGACCTCATTAACCGTCAAACAAATCAATAAACCACCCGCCCCTGTACTTCTTCCAGTCCTTGTCATCCATCCTCCCAGAAATACACAACAAAAAAACATCACTCGCCACTAACTGTTCAACTCACCACGTGCCCAACCCCCACATCACCACAACATCAACATTTTCGTAAACTCGCGTGTAACCATAAGGGGACTTTCCCAAGGCCGGGTGCCGTCCTCCCTACAAACCTATAACGAACCCCTATCATAAAATAACCGTGCAGTAATGTAAATTGGTGTCTCTGGAGAACGAAATCTAAATACCACAAACAGCTTGTATTGGTATTAGTTGTAAATATGGAAAAAATCAATCACACATCCGTTTAAAATTGATGTTATCACTTTTGAGTATTAATTTTACAAAAACCTATTCATCGCGATCTTGATTTCCTAAGAATTGAAATGTTTACAACAAAAAGAAAATAGATAGGTAATAGTAAATTTACTAATTATAACAACATGAGGGGTGTCTCACTCAATTTCAAGTATCCCATATTTTTAAAGGAATAGAAAGATTTAGACATATCCTCGACTCGAATTTTCCAATTTAGTAGTTCAATAAGTTTTATACTACTAGTCTGAAAATTCTGTTCCCTTCTCACTGTCATCATATGCCCATGTTTCTCATTATTATAACCCTATTATAAACATAAACAACCACTACTCACCTTACCAACCGACACACAAACCCTACCTCCTTGATTGGACTATGCGCACAACTTAGAACTATCAAAGCTAGGATGCGACCCTGTCCAAATAGCGGACATGACCCAAGCCATCGTAGTCTGCGCTGTATAAGCAGATTTAATTAATTAATTACTTTTAAAAAAAAATACATTTCGGTGCCTCCCCTAAGTCGACAGCCGGTGCCGCTCCGCTCGCAACACTCAAGAACCCCGGCCCTACCAGTATCTTATTGGTTTACATTTGCTCCGTCTGATATTGTCTGTCTGCTAGCTGACTCAATTCTCAGCTGACGCAATAATTCTGAAGTTAATCCAAAATTATGACCTAATCAAGTCCTCGCCGAAACAAAACCACGTTCAACACAAAAACACTGTAAATAATACAACATCACTGCATGAGGCTAGCAACTTCGTCATGGAAAACTAGTGGTTACAGTAACTACCTCAGCAAGAGCATATGAACATTTTAATGCAGGTTTCCTGCAAGAGGGCCAGTGGCAGTTGTGGTTTCATGCTCCACCGGCAGCGAAAACAGACAAGAAGATGAAGTCAATTTTTTGTTATATAACTTATTCTTTGCTTATGTATTTTCATTTTTTTTTTTCATTAATAACCACATACAATTCAGCGCAGTAAGCCAGCATTGATAATGTTTTTGTGGTTTAAAATTTTCTACAGGATGGAGTAACGGGCCCCACATGCCCAACTCTCCTTAGTCGCTTCTTACGACATGCTTGGTAGGTAACAGTGTTGCTATTTTTTGTCTGCCCTTTCGGGTCCCGGTAACACACGGGTGGAGGGCGACCAAGGAACATACAGAGAAGAGAACTGCAAATAGATACGAAGAAGATATGGAATGACCTTGACCTAATGGCACTTGACAGGAAGATTTGGAATAAGTAAGGCCTCTGCTCATTGGGGAGTTGAAAGGTGAGGAGGGACCCAAAGATGCAGCAATAGAGAATGCAGTCAGCGACCCATAGCTTGACTGCTTGCATCAGGGTCAGCGAACCAGAGCTGACCAAGACCCTACTCCACCTCCAAGTGGTGGTCCTGGAAACAGGCTGCATCACTGCAGTCTGGCTGAGAGAGTAGGGATCGAAGAGGGAAGGCAAACCCGGTCCCAAAAAAATGCCGTGCTGAAGTCGGATGTGTCGGCCGAAAGGCGCAGATATCACAGCTCCGGCGTAAACAGACACAACGCAACCAACGTCCTTTTCAGGACGAACGAGGAAGAAGAAGAAGAAGAAAGGTGAGGAAGTACAAGCATGAATTGATTATGGGTTACGTTAAAAATGCTAACGATTCTGTTAACGATGTATACGATTGACAGAGTGGTTATAGCGCTAGTGTCTCGCCGCAAAGGTGCCGGGTTCGACTCATTGTATCGAAACGTTCGAGTCTACCCAGCTGTAAATGAGTTACCTAACTTTGCTCTTGGGTTAGGGGAGAAAAAGTCAGCGAGGAAGGGAACCTGTTATTCCCACCCACATCTCGATGCTGGACCTAGTAAACACTTCATTCCTCTACGGTAGTGACTGCTATGGGACCCATCCATCTTTTTATCTATCCTACCCCGCGCGGAAACAAGCAGGCCCGAAAGACGCTGATGTGATTCATCAGGTTCACTTCAGCTAGTGTAATTTAGATATCCTTAGTCGCATTTTTTCTTACAATCCTTTGTCTTTCCTCTGCGCATATTCTGATGAAGCATTCTCATTTTATCACACAACTGGATAGCTTACCGGAAAGAAAAGCCGCGTTATCAGCAAAATCTTGGGTTGTCCAGCCATTTAGCCCACAAAATCCAATATCTGTTCGTGTTGTGGTTTTCATAATCCAATCTAGCCCGTAAGATGAGAAAATTGCCACATGAGGCATCCCTGCCGAACTGTAGTTCTCATACGAAAGGGTTCCTTAAGTTTTCCAATAAGAAGAATTCTGCATTTCAAGTGCTCGTATGTTTACCGATTAAGTTAATAAACTTATGTGGGACTCCATAATGCCGCATCGTTTTTCCGTGATTCTCTGTCTAAACCAGCGTTTATCAACCTTTTTATCCTAGAGGAACCCTTGAAGTAATGTTCAGGTCTCAGGGAACCCCTGCATAAAAATTATTATATCTACAGCTCATGGTACCTTAGCGTGATCAGTAAGTTGTAAATATAATAATCCAATAAAATTTGTCAGTGCTCTGTTGAGTAGTGCTCTGTTGAGTAGAGAATGATTTCTTCTGTGGATCTGTTTATTTTGGCCAACCTAATAGTCTACTCTATCAGTGTGGTTCCCCCCTCCCCACAAAGGATATAACCGCTAATGTAAGTCAGTAGTTTAGGTAGAATTAACTTCAAATTGTCCTTTTTAAAATTTTCTACTTGGATTTTTTTTTTTTAACCTTATGCAAGTAAACTTAAAAGTCTTATCAAAAATGTATATTCTACAATACGCCCATGAAATATGGTATGTGCAAGAGTGAACTCGGTCCTATCGCGCACTGCCATACGGGGTTGCTCGGTCACTGCCCCGACTGCGAGCGATAACATCGCGCGGCGTGCAAACCTAACCAAAAAAAAAAGGACGTTTCATTTTTTTTTTCAATCACAATCTCTCGCGGAACCGCTAGCGACCTCTAGCGGAACCCCGGCCTAAACTGTCGAAGGCCCCACAGTCCGCACATCCAATCTAAATTTGTGAATTTCATTTCCAAGGCCTGTTCTACTATTACGCGGAATGTGGCTGTCTTGTGCGTGCTGGATCTGTTTTAACAGAATCCCGAATGTTTTTCTCATTATGACATGCATACTCATTATGACATGCATACTCATTATGACATGCAAAATGCGTTTTTTTTTTTTAAACTGTAAAACGTAAAGATAAAGGTAATTTCATAGCATATAAATAGTGAAGTGAAGTGTCAGAGACATCACCTGTCTAGCTATGTGGGGTGACAGATTGCCTTCCCTAACTAAAAAGTAAAGTCAGGTACCTATTAGCAGTTGGGTAGACTGACACGTGACGATACTAGGTTTCGAACCCAGTATCTTTGCCTCGATTAGCTAGCACTATAATCACTCTGTCAAAGCAAGATTACCAGCGTACCATCGAAGAAAGGGTATCAGTGTACATTTGAAGCATTAGTATCAGAGTGTGCCACCAAGGCAAGAGTATCATATTGTACCAACAAGGCAATAGTATCATAACGTGCCATCAAGGCAAGAGCGTTATATTCTATGCCCAAGGCAAGCGTATTTGAGTGCGCCACCAATGAAAAAATATCAGTGTATCATCAAAGGAAGATGATCATACTGTATGTATATCAAGGCAATATTATAATACTGTACCATCAATGCAAGATTATCAGCGTACCACACAGAAGGAAGATATGAAATGTGGGAGATCTATTGTAGTCGACGTTCCAGGAGAGATGCCACTTTATCTTATCTAATGGGTGCAGCTGTTAACAGCGACGTCTGACTCATGAAATTTATGTTCTCTTTCTCATCTTCAAAATCCGCTTACCAACCTAGCTTCCGCAATACAGAAAATCTGAATCTGGCGTCAAAAATCGGTACGGCCACCCTCGTATTCAAATGACTTCAGCTACCCTCTTTGTCACCGCTTGCGAGCAATTTGATTGGCCCTTTTGAGAGAACGCAATTGAGGCGGACCCCCTCAGCATCCCCCGGACAACTTTATGGCGTATTCTTGGCTGTATCAACAATTTATCCCGCGCCTTGCCAATTATTTTTCTTGTCTTTACAAATGTCTGCCCGAAATTTAACGTCAGTCCAAAATGGAAAATTAAATGGCTTGCTCAATCCCCGTCTACTGGGCACTACAACAATAAGCTATTGATTTCCATTATCAACTTCCTTGAACGAAGTATAGCAGAGTCGTAGCCTTGTTATTCGAGTCATTCTTTACTAAGATCCTCAAATCTGTCAACTTCATTTCTGCTCCTTCATCCTTCTCTTCTTTTGTTACCCCGTTGACGCAATTAATAAGGGTTAACAAAAATAGGCGATGTGTCTTACTAAGACAAAGAGAACTGCCTACGTTACGGCCAGAAGACCTTCATCAGGGACAAACTAAAACAGGTGAAGAAGAACACGAAAGTTAAGTTAAATACATAACACATTAATTTTTGACAAATTATATGCTGGTGATATTCCTATGAGATAATAAACACAATGATTAACGGGGACACGACAAGATTCAATTAGAAACCAGAGCTTTTCGGGTATCTTTTGCGATCAAAACACCAAGTCCTTCACATTTTTCTGCAAGACCACAAATCTTTTATTATCCGTGGTGTTCTTCATGCTCTGTACCTTTATTTTCAAGCGTGTACGGGTGTCGTGGAATATTCTAATCCACATATATAAATTATCAAGTAAATATAAAGCCTAATAAATACATATAATAAATAAATAAAGGATATTATTACCCGCGTTCTTCAATGAAACGTGTGCTGTATTTCTTGCAAAAACATTGAGATACCAAGCTGAACAATGACCTAATTTTAATATTTCATTCATTCCATTTTATACACGGCGTAACTAAAGACAGATGGACTAAAGGATAGAGAGAAGGGAGAGGCATAAAGCCGAACACGTGCAACACAAAACACGCGTCGCGCGATACACAATTACTACTATCACGCGTGTAAGGCCACATGCACTAACTTTTTCGGACGGACAGTGATAAAAACACTAACCTTCCCAGAGTTAGGTTTTTAAATCCTGAAAAACTCTTATTAGAAAGATGACAATAGATGGGTTTACGTTTGAAAACATTACAGTACCCAGACAGCACATCTTCGAAAACAGGAGGTAGAAGGAATTGCATATTTTGAACGCAGCATTTTAGCTCTATTAAATATATATATATTTGGGTTCCTTAGGGTTTGCTGACAAAGAATATGTACAACGTTATGCAAATAGTCTAGGAATTAACAAGTTATAGCCAAAATAAAATGATGGTGCTGTCAGACAACACCCAAAATCAGAATCGCTCAGTGGTAGATTTTTTTACACCACCATTGTACGGGAAATGGGCCACAAGTTACATTTGAACTGATTGGCTGGAATGATATGTAAGGCTAAACACGATTGGTCGGGCTATAAATGCTATCCTTGGTTGTTAGGGGAGACGTAGGAAGTTAAAATTTTTTCAAACACTTGTCGAAACGTGGCTCCATTGGCCAGACTCGCTGATATACTCACTTAGGAGCGTTAGTTCGAGACCACTAGTTCAAATAAGCTTGATAAAGCAACAGTGCGTTGAAGCCAGCTCATATTTTTGCTAAATAAAAGCCTGGAACATAAGCAGATGGGAATTTGTGCCAGTATTTGTGCCAGAATTCATTGCTAATCAACGTATCTGTGTTTGTTTCCATGAATTGTGGTAAGCTTGAAACATTCAGTATCTTTTAATGAAAATTGAATGTGAATTGTTAATTTATGCCTGTATATATGTGTAGTTCAGTAGCAAACATGATGTAAAGCCTATAATGCTCCAGCCTGAACAGAAGGTGTCGGAGGAAAGTAAAACGGCATGGAATGGCCAAACAGTACACTGACACCTAGATGATTGACTAGAAAGAAATAATGCTGGAAGTGCAGAGGCGTAGTAACCATTAAGGAGGTTAATACTGGTATAAAGTATTTCAGATGAAGCTGACAGTTGGCCTAACGCTCTGAACTCAATGTTTGTGATGTATTGTGCTCAGTGTAAAAAGAGAGTATAAATTAGTTATGAAGTAGAAGGTACATCCTTCTTGTTTTCAGGGACCGTGGTCTTGATGGTATTGAGCAGCACCTGGTCAGAGCTTTGCTGAATCCAGAGTCGGACAGCATACTCCTTGGTCCATTTAGCTATCAGTGAGGTGTCTCCAGAGCACAGGGGAGAAATCGAGCAGAGGAGTCCTTTCCTGCCGCCATCACGCAAGATAAGCTGATGTGGCCAGCTGAGCTCAAAATTATGTACCCCCATCTTAAAATAACATTGTAACATAAACTTAAGAGGGGAAGTAAATTGTTTTAATATCAGGAACTGAGAACATCTCCAATACTAGTTCCAATAAAGACAAACTATTGAAGTCATGATGACAAATACCAACAGAGCTTGAACAAAACAAAACCAGTATTACCTCATATTACTACTACACAACTGACACACATAGGATACTTTTAATAATATATGTCACTACAATATTCATATTGATAAATTCTGTACATATAACTTGTAATTAAAATTGATTGTGATTCCTGGTTCCCTTTGTATTTGAATCAGGACACATATTCATTCATGACAGAAATGAATACATATTGTTATTTGAAAAGTTATCAGTGACTCCTTTAAGATATCCTTGTAGAGTGTTTTATGTATGTGAGTGTCACAGTGTTGTCAAGTGTGGTGGAATAAATTAAATTGTTTATCTGTCTGTTGTTGTTATGACTTACACTTCATCATACACATACCCTAGACATACAACGTAGTCATCACACTATTCCAGAATAATTCTGACTGAGATATATATATATATGTGGCAGCAAGTAAGGTTATCTATAATACACTACTCTTATTAGATATAGATACCTTCACAGCTGATCTCAGTCAGTACACTAAGTCCCCTATAAATATTTATAACATCCCACTTCACCACATATATTGGGGTCTCGCTCTTGGGATTTTGAATCTTTCCCTATTAAAAATATTGGGGGTAATTCACTTCAGGGAATATAAGAATTAAAAGGTATCCTTGGGTGGAATTAAATAAGGTTGAGCTCACGGTGCCTGTGTTGTCCATTAGATATATATGTAGAGATTGAATTGTTGGTTAGACATTGTATAAATTTACCTGATAGACAATGGCGGACCTGGCCAAATTTCGATCTGCTGCTGTTCAGACTGCAAAAGAGTTAGGATTAGATGGGCAAGTTATGGTTGCCTATGTCACTACGGAATGTGACAAATTTATTGAACGCGAAGAAAGAAGGTTTGAAGCCGAAAGAAAGTTAGAGGCTGAAAGGGAAATTAAGAAGTTACAATTTGAGGCTGAGGCTGAGACTAAGAGGTTGCAGATTGAGGCTGAGGCTAAGAAATTGGAAGCAGAAAGAGAAGACAAAAGATTGGCTGCAGAAAGGGAAGAGAAGAAATTGGCTGCAGAAAGGGAAGAGAAGAAATTGGCTGCAGAAAGGGAAGAGAAGAAATTAGCTGCAGAAAGGGAAGCAGAAGAAAGAAGATTGACTGCAGAAAGGGAAGAGAAGAAATTAGCTGCAGAAAGGGAAGCAGAAGATAAAAGATTACAAAGGGAACATGAGTTAC
This sequence comes from Oreohelix idahoensis, assembly GCA_024509875.1. NCBI lineage: Eukaryota > Metazoa > Mollusca > Gastropoda > Stylommatophora > Oreohelicidae > Oreohelix > Oreohelix idahoensis. The sequence continues at coordinate 10,279 of JAMPIV010011611.1, forward strand.
GACTAAGGGAGTTTGAGTTTCAAGGCCATGCTCCTGAAAATGGTGCCAGTCCCTTTGCCTCTGATGCCACTGCTAGCCAAGGAGCCTCAACCTCAGCTATGAATTTTCATTTAGATCATTTTGTTGAGAAAGACGATGATATAGAGAGCTATCTAAATAGGTATGAACTATTAGCTACCACGTATGGGTTAGAGAGAGAGAGGTGGAGCTTAAAGTTATCTCAAGGACTTCGTGGGGCAGCTTATGAAGTTTTTGCAAAAATGAGCAGAGGTGATCAGGAAAATTATGACATGCTAAAGCAGGCTCTTTTGTTAAGATATGAAAAGAATGCAGAATTTTATAGGAAAAAATTTAGGAATGCTAAACTACTGTCAGGTGAAACCTATCACCAGTTCTCTGCACGAATAGAGACATACTTGGAGAAATGGACTTCTCTGGGGAAAACCCAAGATCTTAAGGAAATGGTCCTTATAGAGCAACTAAGAGAGTCCATGGCTCCAGACCTGAGAAAGTTTCTCATGGAACAAGGTGCAGAGAGGCTGGGTGAGTTGCTAAATGTTGCTGAAAGGTATCAAGCAGCTCAAGCAGAGGTAACAGGTAATAAAAAGAAACAAGTGGATAACTTTAGGGCACCACAGAACTTTAATAAATTTGATCCTAGGGATCAAAACAAAGGTAAGCACCAGTTTGATAGGCCACGGTATGAAAATAAAAATAAAACCCCACAATTCGATGAAAGGAAATATGATGAAAGAAAATCTTTCAACCAAGGAAAAAGGTGGTGTAAAAATTGTAAGATGAACAATCATGACACTGACCATTGTAGAAGGAAACCTCCTCATTTTGCTGCTATGACATCGGGGAAAAAGGAAAAGAAGGGCAAACCTGAAGAATTACAGGAACCATACCACCCCCCAGTGTGTGAAGATGTCATCTGTAATGGTGTCACTATAAGATGTTTATATGATACCGGTTTAGATTACGATTCCGTTGTGAGTTCTCACCTGGTGCAGGCCGATCAATACACCACAGAAACAGTGGAGATTCAAACTGCAACCAAGGATGTAGCTACCATGACACTTCCCGTCGCCCGAATAAAAGTGAAAACGCGATATGTGGAAGGAATCATAAAAGCAGCAGTGATAAATGAGCCAATCTACCCTCTGATATTGGGGTGTAGATATGTCTTCTTGGGGAATCCCAAGAGACCTGTGATATTGGCAACAGTGCAGACCAGATCACAGTCAAACAAGGAGGAGGATAATCCAATAAATACTCATCCAGATGAGATGAGGAAGGCACAGGCTGAGGACAAAACACTCAAGCCATGTTTCAAGAAGTTGCCCAAATCTCATACACCTCCAGGCAAGGGAGAGTTTTATATGAAGAACAAACTGATATATAGGAAGGCTGGATCTGAATCCAATGGTCACGGACAGCTGGTCCTTCCCACTTCATATAGGACTAAAGTGTTGGAACTAGGGCATGCGATTCCCTTCAGTGGTCATATGGGAATCAGCGCAACAGGACAGCGAATAGCTTGTCACTATTTCTGGCCAGGAATAACTGAAGATATCAAACGATATGTAAAATCCTGTCCAGAGTGCCAACGAGTAGCACCTAAACATTGGACTGCACCAGCAACTCTGGGGGAAATGCCCATAGTGGGAACACCCTTTGAGAGAGTTGCCGTGGATCTTGTGGGACCTCTCACCCGAACCAAGAGAAGGAACAGCTACATTCTGACTCTGGTGGACACTTGTTCTATGTGGGGAGAGGCTGTAGCCCTGTCATCGATTGATTCTAAACATGTGGCAGAGGCATTGCTCACAATTTTCACCAGGTTAGGCTTTCCCAATCAAATCTTGACTGATAATGGCTCTCAGTTCAAGGGGAAACTAACTGAAGAAGTTTTCAGGATCTTCCGGCCAAACACTTCCATTGTAGTGTGTATCATCCCCAAGGGAACGGCCAAGTGGAAAGATTTAACGGCACATTGATGTCGATCCTGAGAAAGTTGGCACACGAAAAACCAGATACATGGGACCAGTACCTGCACGCCGCCCTCTTTGCTTATAGGGAGGTACCCCATAGTTCAACCGGTATGGCCCCGGCAACATTATTGTTTGGAAGGCCAATAAAAGGTCCACTCGAAGCTTTGTTAAGAACGTGGACTGATGAAAAGGCAGAGGAAAACATTACATCTTCATACCAATATGTGAATGAGCTGACCACTCGTTTAAAAACTGGCTGGAAACTTGCCAATGAAAATTTGAAACAAGCCAGGAAGAAACATGCTGCCTATTATAACAGGAAGGCGAAAGACAGAAATTTGGCTGTGGGAGAGAAAGTACTGCTTCTTTTGCCCGGGAGTCAGAATAAGTTACAAATTGGATGGCAGGGTCCATATACAGTTTTAGAGAAGGGGTCTAGAACAAATTATAAGATAGATAAGAAGGGGAAAGAAAAAATCTATCATGTGAATCTCCTGAAGAAATATTTGGAAAGAGAACATCAGGAGGAGACACACTTGTTGACCTTGTCCATCGCCATGGAGATGAAAAAGGAACCACTTTCATCATTTGAGTATCCATTACACCCCTGTGAGACAGCAGCACAGGTGAAAATCAGTACACATTTAACGAAAACTCAGAAAGAGAGAGTGCAACAGGTTCTAAATAATCATGCAGAGGTGTTAACAGACCGACCAGGGCATACAAACCTATTGGAATATGATATGAAACTGATAGACCCCACACCTGTCTGTATGAAACCATATTCGATTCCGTTTGCTAAGGAGAAAGCTTTGAAGGAAGAGATAGACTATCTATTGAAGGAGGGAATTATTTCACACAGTGAATCCTCATATAGTTCCGGTGTTGTACTCTTAAGGAAGCCCTCTGGAGAACATAGACTCTGTATATATTACAGGAGACTGAATGCTATTACAGAAGGACAGGTGGATCCATTGCCGGATACAAATCAGCTGTTTGCCAGACTAAATAAAGCTAAATATTTCTCAAAAGTGGATTTGAGTAAAGGATACTATCAGATTCCAGTAAAGCCTGAGGTTAGACCATACCTAGCCTTTAGTACCTCAGAAGGACACTATGAGTTTAATAGATTGCCATTTGGATTGAAGAATGCGCCTAGTGTCTTCTCTAGAATGATGAGAAAGTTATTGGACCCTCTGAATAATCCATGTATAACAAATTTCATGGATGATATCCTTATAGCAACAGAAACATTTGAGGAACACATTGACTCTCTGAAGATGCTGTTTGATCGACTTGGGGAAGCAAATTTAACAGCCCGACCAACCAAATGTTGCGTTGGATGTAAAGAATTGGAATTTTTGGGACACACAGTTTATCAGGGAAACATGACCCCTGACCCAAAGAACTTAGAGAAACTAAAGAAAGCCCCGAGACCACAAACCAAGAAGGACGTGAGATCCTTTGTCTCATTATGTGGTTTCTACCAGAAGTATATCAGGAACTTTAATTCCATATGTGCACCGTTAACTGATTTGACACGTAAAGGACATCCAGATCGCATTACATGGACCCCACAATGTGAAATGGCTTACCAAGAATTGAAGGAAAAGCTCACAAGTAAACCTATTTTGAAATTACCTGACTTAAGTCAAGAATTCATAGTAAGGACGGATGCAAGTAATATTGGGTTAGGTGCAACTCTACTACAGAAATCAGATGCATTGGATGGGGAATTAAGCCCAGTGGCATATGCTAGCAGAAAGTTGAATAAAGCTGAAATCAACTACTCAACTAGCGAAAAAGAATGTCTTGCAGTAATATGGGCAATAAAGAAATTCAATATTTATCTGTATGGGAAGGCATTTAAGTTGCAAACGGACCACAAACCTTTATCGTTTCTAGCCCAGGCTAGGCATGAGAACTCTAGGTTACTCCGATGGTCCTTGCTTTTGGCTCCCTATAATTTTAGCATTGAGTATATATCTGGAAAAACAAATTTGGGAGCGGATTTTTTAAGCCGCCATCCGTGTGATGAGAATCACCGTAAACCCCAGAACTAATAATAAATTTCTCTATGTGTATATAGAATAAAGGACTGACATATAATGTCTGTTTTAAGAGGGGAGATGTCGTGGAATATTCTAATCCACATATATAAATTATCAAGTAAATATAAAGCCTAATAAATACATATAATAAATAAAGGAAGAAGAATGGTAAAGAACAGTGCTGTCACAATGACAGTACTCGAAATCCCCCTTGTTTTCTACTTCGTCGGCAAATTGTAACGCTTTCACGTTGATAGTAAAAGCCTACTGTATTATTACCCGCTTTCTTCAATGAAACGTGTGCTGTATTTCTTGCAAAAACATTGAGATACCAAGCTGAACAATGACCTAATTTTAATATTTCATTCATTCCATTTTATACACGGCGTAACTAAAGACAGATGGACTAAAGGATAGAGAGAAGGGAGAGGCATAAAGCCGAACACGTGCAACACAAAACACGCGTCGCGCGATACACAATTACTACTATCACGCGTGTAAGGCCACATGCACTAACTTTTTCGGACGGACAGTGATAAAAACACTAACCTTCCCAGAGTTAGGTTTTTAAATCCTGAAAAACTCTTATTAGAAAGATGACAATAGATGGGTTTACGTTTGAAAACATTACAGTACCCAGACAGCACATCTTCGAAACAGGAGGTAGAAGGAATTGCATATTTTGAACGCAGCATTTTAGCTCTATTAAATATATATATTTGGGTTCCTTAGGGTTTGCTGACAAAGAATATGTACAACGTTATGCAAATAGTCTAGGAATTAACAAGTTATAGCCAAAATAAAATGATGGTGCTGTCAGACAACACCCAAAATCAGAATCGCTCAGTGGTAGATTTTTTTACACCACCATTGTACGGGAAATGGGCCACAAGTTACATTTGAACTGATTGGCTGGAATGATATGTAAGGCTAAACACGATTAGTCGGGCTATAAATGCTATCCTTGGTTGTTAGGGGAGACGTAGGAAGTTAAAATTTTTTCAAACACTTGTCGAAACGTGGCTCCATTGGCCAGACTCGCTGATATACTCACTTAGGAGCGTTAGTTCGAGACCACTAGTTCAAATAAGCTTGATAAAGCAACAGTGCGTTGAAGCCAGCTCATATTTTTGCTAAATAAAAGCCTGGAACATAAGCAGATGGGAATTTGTGCCAGTATTTGTGCCAGAATTCATTGCTAATCAACGTATCTGTGTTTGTTTCCATGAATTGTGGTAAGCTTGAAACATTCAGTATCTTTTAATGAAAATTGAATGTGAATTGTTAATTTATGCCTGTATATATGTGTAGTTCAGTAGCAAACATGATGTAAAGCCTATAATGCTCCAGCCTGAACAGAAGGTGTCGGAGGAAAGTAAAACGGCATGGAATGGCCAAACAGTACACTGACACCTAGATGATTGACTAGAAAGAAATAATGCTGGAAGTGCAGAGGCGTAGTAACCATTAAGGAGGTTAATACTGGTATAAAGTATTTCAGATGAAGCTGACAGTTGGCCTAACGCTCTGAACTCAATGTTTGTGATGTATTGTGCTCAGTGTAAAAAGAGAGTATAAATTAGTTATGAAGTAGAAGGTACATCCTTCTTGTTTTCAGGGACCGTGGTCTTGATGGTATTGAGCAGCACCTGGTCAGAGCTTTGCTGAATCCAGAGTCGGACAGCATACTCCTTGGTCCATTTAGCTATCAGTGAGGTGTCTCCAGAGCACAGGGGAGAAATCGAGCAGAGGAGTCCTTTCCTGCCGCCATCACGCAAGATAAGCTGATGTGGCCAGCTGAGCTCAAAATTATGTACCCCCATCTTAAAATAACATTGTAACATAAACTTAAGAGGGGAAGTAAATTGTTTTAATATCAGGAACTGAGAACATCTCCAATACTAGTTCCAATAAAGACAAACTATTGAAGTCATGATGACAAATACCAACAGAGCTTGAACAAAACAAAACCAGTATTACCTCATATTACTACTACACAACTGACACACATAGGATACTTTTAATAATATATGTCACTACAATATTCATATTGATAAATTCTGTACATATAACTTGTAATTAAAATTGATTGTGATTCCTGGTTCCCTTTGTATTTGAATCAGGACACATATTCATTCATGACAGAAATGAATACATATTGTTATTTGAAAAGTTATCAGCGACTCCTTTAAGATATCCTTGTAGAGTGTTTTATGTATGTGAGTGTCACAGTGTTGTCAAGTGTGGTGGAATAAATTAAATTGTTTATCTGTCTGTTGTTGTTATGACTTACACTTCATCATACACATACCCTAGACATACAACGTAGTCATCACACTATTCCAGAATAATTCTGACTGAGATATATATATATATGTGGCAGCAAGTAAGGTTATCTATAATACACTACTCTTATTAGATATAGATACCTTCACAGCTGATCTCAGTCAGTACACTAAGTCCCCTATAAATATTTATAACATCCCACTTCACCACAACGGGTGGTCGGGCAGGATGGCCTGTGGGCATTGTGAGCAAGTGGTGTCTGAACAATTCTTTTCTATGACACTTATACAACAGCGCGAAAATTAACCATACAGAACCTACAAGAATACCTGTGAAATAAGATGTGAGAAGAGGGCGTTGGATGGGACACACACTGAGACAAAAACCAGTTGATAGCATTAGAAGGTAGTCTCCGTACTGGAGTACCCAGGGTAACAGAAATATATATAAAAAGAGAGGGGGGCGCATGAAGAAAGGAGCTGGAGAGAGATATGAAATGGGTAAAGAAGGGCTCGTCCAGCCATCACTCCCGAGCCTTTTCTCATGAATGGTAATTTTGAGGATATATACAAGAGACCTATTTGGCATGTCGTAAAATCAATCAATCGATACCCTTTAGTTCCCCAGGGATCATACGTAAGGTGACCAGACGTCCCGGTTTTTCCGAGGCAGTCCCTGTTTTCGACCATTTTTGATAATTTGTCCCGACTTTTTTTCGATGCAATCCGGGACGCCAATATGTCCCGGTTTTGGACGAATTTGCCAATTTGGCATAAATCTCACAGATTAAACAAAAAAATTATTATTCCGTGGCGGACTTGAGGAAATTTTTAATTATTAGTGAACTGGCGCCGAAACAGCACAAGAGGTTGTCAGGACCGCTAATTAGTTTTGTAGTTCCAATGTGATATTCGCAGTTATTTGAAATTTTAGGTAGTGGTAAAGTACCAAGATTTTGCGTACGGTATACGTTTATTTAATTTAAACGGTGAACTATTTGTGCATATTTTGTTATTGTTGTAAGAAAAATGGTACCAAAGCGTAAATGCAGTTTCAATGAAGATTTACAAAAGGAATATCCGTTTATTAAAAAGAGTACATCAAACTTCAATGTACGATGCAATATATGTGTCTCCGGGTTTTCGATAAGCCATAGTGGACGTGGTGATATTAAGAACCACATAAGCAGTGAGAAACATAAGAGAGCCGTCGTTACAGCTGCATCAAGCTCGTCGTTAACCACTTTCTTCAGAGCTGATAAAATTGGTGACCAAGAAGAGCAATTAGCTGCTATAGAAGGCGCCTTTGCATACCATACAGTGCTACACAATCATACTTTCAGGTCTATGGATTGCACATCAAAATTACTTCAGGTTACTTTAAAGCCAAAAAATTTGCATGTGCACGTAGAACGAAAACAGAAGCCATTATTCGAAATGTCTTGGCACCCCATATTTAAATGAGTTAAGGTGTGTGACCTAGAAAAGTCTACATTTATTTCTGGTACTTGAGTTTCTTTTGGTCTTCCTTTTTTCCGCTTACCCTCAGGAACCCAAGTGAGCGCCTGTAGTGGTATTCTGTTGTTTTGCATTCGTAGGACATGACCGCTATATGACCATCGTCTTTTCCTTATATAGTCGGAGACATATTTCTGCCTAGAGTCTTCTCTTATTTGTCGATTAGTCTTGAATTTTTTCCAACTGATGTTCATGAGTTTTCTAAGACATTTGTTCTCGAATGTATTCAGCTTGTTCTCCAATGATTTTGTTATTTTCCAACTCTCACAGCCGTATGTTAACACTGAGATAACATTTGAATTAACCAGACGAAGCTTGGTATGTATATTCAATGATCGTAATTTCCAAATGTTAGATAATCTATTGAAGGCGCTAGCTGCCAAAGCAATTCTAGTATGGATTTCTCTTGTTGTGTCACCATCCTGAGTCATTTTACTGCCTAAATCATTGAAACTTTCAACTTTCTGTAGTTTTTCCCCGTTCAAGATGATATCAAAGGTCTCGTTAGAAAAGTTCATAGCTTTAGTTTTAGAGGCATTTATTTGGAGACCAATTTTAACCGAGAGATGACACAAATTATTTATTGCTTCTTGGGATTGTCTTGGTGTTGAACTTAAGAATGCTACATCATCTGCGAAATCCAGGTCCCCCAGGAATTTTCCATTTGTCCATTTTATACCCAATTGTTCATTGTGGGTATAGTTTCTCATAACCCAATCAATAGCTATTCCAAAAAAGTAGTGGTGACATAATACAGCCTTGTTTCACACCCCTGTTTCTACTGTAAAACCATTCTGTATTCCCTTTATTTGTTCTAAACACAACATCTTGCATTTGTCATATAGCGCTTTGATTATATTCACATATTTTGTTGGAAAACCATAGATTGTAAGTATCTTCCACAATGATGGGCGGTTGTAGACTATCAAAGGCTTTTTGAAAATCGACGAAGGTGATAATAAGTGGCGATTGCCTTTCCACTGATTCTTCTATAATTGTTCTTAGTGTGAATATTTGATCAATACATGATCGTTTTTCGGCCTGAAACCCGCTTGTTCTTCTCTGATCTTTTCGTCAGCATGCAATTTAAGTCTTTCTAACATCATGCAACATAATAATTTTCCAGGTACTGATAATAGAGATATACCACGCCAGTTATTACAGTCTGATAGATCACCTTTCTTCGGTAACTTTACAATAATACTGTCTTTCCATTGTTGTGGTGGTTGTTCTTCTCTCCATACTTCATTTATAATATCTAAAATTCTCAAGAGGTTGTTGTCATTAACTGCTTTAATCATTTCCCCCTGAAATTTCGTCAACTCCAGCAGCTTTAAAATTTTTTAATCTTTTAACGGCTTGTTTGATCTCGTCCAGCGTGAATTCATCGCAAGTTATTGGCAAAGTGGTTGTGGATGTTTCATTATTAAAATCAGGTGTTACTGTTGGTGGTGGTCTGTTTAGCACCTCCATGAAGTGCTCAGCCCATCTCTTCATTTGTTCTTTTTCTGTTGTTATTGAATTCCCTAATTTACCTTTAACAGGTGTTTCCATAGCAGTAGGCTGGTGACATAGTTGTTTTGTAATTTGATAAAGGCACCTACTATTACCAGTTCTTGCAGCATTTTCAGCTTCTACGGCCAGTTCATTGATGAAATGTCTTTTATCTCTTCGAGTTTTTGTCTTCACTTCTTTATTTAACAAGTTATAAGTTAGTTTGCAAGATTCAACTGCATTATGTGTACTTGCCGCTAGTAGTTTAAGTTTTGCTGTTTTCCTTTCTTGTATTTTATCCCAAGTATCTTCTCTCATCCATTTTTTCTTTTTATGTACTAGGTATCCGGTGGTCGCTACAGCTGCTTCTGTCATTGCTGTTCTCAGTTGTTCCCATTTAGTATCGATTGTCTTGGTGGTGATATCGTTGTCAATTTTGCCTAAAGCATCGAAATAGTTGTTTCATTTTGACAATTATATTCCTTCTTTATATCATTTGATTGCAGTCTGTGTACATCTATTCTTCTATTTTTATTCGGTTGGTATAACTTCTTCAGTTTAATTCTCATTTTAGCTATGCAGAGGTTATGATCGCTTCCGATCTCTGCACCTCTGTATGCTCTGACGTCTTGAACTGATGAGCGAAATTTAGCGCTTATGCAGAAGTGATCTATCTGGTTCTTAGTTCTGCCATCAGGTGAATTCCATGTTATCTTGTGGATATTCTTATGTGGAAAGATGGTGTCTGCCACAACGAGGTTTGATATTTCACAAAGTTCTAGAAGTCTTTCGCCATTTTGATTCATACAGCCTATGCCATGAGTACCGAGATATCTTTGTACTCCATCGTTGTTGTCACCTACTTTGGCGTTAAAATCACCCATGACTGCTATTATGTCATGCTTGGGTATTGTGTTGATGGTACTTAGAAGTGCTTCATAGAAGTCATCTTTTGTGGTATCAAGAGCGTCGTTAGTTGGTGCATAACATTGTACAATTGAGAGCTTGAAAAATCGTGTCTGAAATCTAGCTAATATTAGCCTCTTTGTGGTGAAGTGGGATGTTATAAATATTTATAGGGGACTTAGTGTACTGACTGAGATCAGCTGTGAAGGTATCTATATCTATTAAAAGTAGTGTATTATAGATAACCTTACTTGCTACCACATATCTCTTTATCTCAGTCAGAATTATTCTGGAATAGTGTGATGCTACGTTATGTGTCTAGGGTATGTGTATGAAGAAGTGTAAGTCACAACAACAGACAGATAAACAATTTAATGTAATCCACTACTCTTGACAACACTGTGACACTCACATACATATAACACTCTATGAGAATATCTTAAAGGAGGCACTGATAACTTTCAAATAACAATATGTATTCATTACTGGCATGAATGAATATGTGTCCTGATTCAACTACAAGGGAATCAGGAATCACAATCAATTTAAATTACAAGTTATGTACAGAATGTATTTAATATGAATATTGTAGTGACATATATTATTACAAATGTTCTATGTGTGTCAGTTGTGTAGTAGTAAAATGAGGTAATACTGGTTTTGTTTTGTTCAAGCTCTGTTGGTATTTGTCATCATGACTTCAATAGTTTGTCTTTAGGGATCAGTATTGGAGATGTTCACAGTTCCTGATTTTAAGACAAGTAAATTCCCCTCTGAATGGTATTTTTTATAAAGTTATTTCTAGATGAGGGGACATAATGTTGAGCTCAGCTGGCCAACTCTGCTTATCTTTAGTGATGGCGGCAGGAAAGGACTCCTCTGCTCGAATTCTCCTCTGGGCTCAGGAGACACCTCACTGATAGCTAAAAAGACCAAGGAGTATGCTGTCCGACTCTGGATTCAGCACAGCTATGACCAGGTGCTGCTCACTACCATCAAGACCACTGTCCCTGAAATCAAGAAGGATGTACCTTCTACTTCATAACTAATTTATATTCTCTTTTACACTGATCACAATACAGCACAAACATTGCGTTCAGAGCGTTAGGCCAACAGTCAGCTTCATTTGAAATACTTTATTCCAGTATTACCCTTCTTAATGGTTACTACGCCTCTGCACTTCCAGCATTATTTCTTTCTAGTCCATCATCCAGGTGTCAGTGTACTATTTGGCCATTCCATGCCGTTTTACTTCTCTCCGACACCCTCTGTTCAGGCTGGAGCATTATAGGCTTTACCTCACGTTTGCCACTGAACTACACATATATATACAGGCATAAATCAACAATTCACATTCAATTTTTCATTAAAAGATACTGAATGGTTCAAGCTTACCACAATTTCATGGAAATAAACACAGATACGTTGATTAGCAATGAATTCTGGCACAAACTGGCACAAATTCCGTTCTGCCTATGTTCCAGGCTTTTATTTTAGCAAAAATGTGAGCTGGCTTCAACGTACTGTCGCTTTATCAAGCTTATTTGAATTAGTGGTCTCGAACTAACGCTCCCAAGTGTGTATATCAGCGAGACTGGCCAATGAGCCACGTTTCGACAAGTGTTTGAAAAAATGTTACCTTTTCCCGTTTCCCCTAACAACCAAGATAGTATTTATAGCCCGACCAATCGTGGTTAGGCTTTCATTTGTTGCGCTCCAATCAATTTGGAGTTTACATGGTAGGCTATTTATGTAACGTAAGGTTTTTTCAAACACGTTATAAAAAAAAATTTTATGAGCAGAAATGATTTTATGCTGTCAGGCACCCCCAATATTTTATTTTGGGTATAATTTATTAATTCCTGGACTATTTGCGTAACGTTTTACATATTATTTGTCAGCAAACCCTAAGGAACCCAAAATTACTAATTTAAAGGAGCTACGTGGCTGCGTTCAAAATATGCAATTTCTTCTATCTCCTGTTTAGAAGATGTGCTGTCTGGGTACTGTTATGTGTTCAAACGTAAACCCATATATTGTTATCTTTTCTAATAAGAGTCTGTTATGATTTATAAACCTAACTCTGGGAAAGGGTAGTGTATTTTATCACTGTCCGTCTGAAAAAAAATTTAGTGCATGTAGACTTACACGCGTGATGGTAGTAATTGTGTATCGCGCGAAGCGGGTTTAGTGTTCGGCTTTCTGCCTCTCCCTTCTCTTTTTATCCCTTTAGTCCATCTGTTCGTTCGTTTTGGTAACGCAGTATAATTAATGTTAGGGTTAATTTAGGTCATTACGCAGTACGTCTCAATGCTTTTCCAAGAAATACAGCACACGTTTCATTGAAGAAGGCGGGTAATAATACAGTAAGCTTTACTATCAACGTGAAAGCGTTACAATTTGCAGACGAAGCAGAAAACAAAGGGGATTTCGAGTACATTCTTTGTGACAGCACTGTCATTTTACCATTGCTCTTCTCTTTATTAATTTTATTTGTTAGGCTTCATTTTACCTAATAATTTATATATGTGGATTAGAATATTTCATGACACTTCCCCTCTTAAAACAGACATTATATGTCAGTCCTTTATTCTATATACACATAGAGAAATTTATTATTATTTCTGGGGTTTACGGTGATTCTCATCACACGGATGGCGGCTTAAAAAATCCGCTCCCAGATTGGTTTTTCCAGATATATATTCAATGCTAAAATTATATGGAGCCAGAAGCAAAGACCATCGGAGTAACCTAGAGTTCTCATGCTTAGCCTGTGCTAAAAACGATAAAGGTTTGTGGTCAGTTTGCAACTTAAATGCCTTCCCATATAGATAAATATTGAATTTCTTTATTGCCCATATTACTGCAAGACATTCTTTTTCGCTAGTTGAGTAGTTGATTTCAGCTTTATTCAACTTTCTGCTAGCATATGCCACTGGGCTTAATTCCCCATCCAATGCATCTGATTTCTGTAGTAAAGTTGCACCTAGCCCAATATTACTTGCATCCGTCCTTACTATGAATTCTTGACTTAAGTCAGGTAATTTCAAAATGGGTTTACTTGTGAGCTTTTCCTTCAATTCTTGGTAAGTCATTTCACATTGTGGTGTCCATGTAATGCGATCTGGAAGTCCTTTACGTGTCAATTCCGTTAAAGGTGCACATATGGAATTAAAGTTTTTGATATACTTCTGGTAGAAACCACATAATGAGACAAAGGATCTCACGTCCTTCTTGGTTTGTGGTCTCGGGGCTTTTTTGTAGTTTCTCTAAATTCTTTGGGTCAGGGGTCATGTTTCCCTGATAAACTGTGTGTCCCAAAAATTCCAATTCTTTACATCCAACACAACATTTGGTTGGACGGGCTGTTAAATTTGCCTCCCTAAGTCGATCAAACAGCATGTTCAGAGAGTCAATGTGTTCCTCAAATGTTTCTGTTGCTATAAGGATATCATCCATAAAATTTGTTATACAGGGATTATTCAGAGGATCCAATAATTTTCTCATCATTCTAGAGAAGACACTAGGCGCATTCTTCAATCCAAATGGCAATCTATTAAACTCATAGTGTCCTTCTGAGGTACTGAAAGCTAGGTATGGTCTAACCTCAGGCTTTACTGGAATCTGATAGTATCCTTTACTCAGATCCACTTTTGAGAAATATTTAGCTTTATTTAGTCTGGCAAACAGCTGATTTGTATCCGGCAATGGATCCACCTGTCCTTCTGTAATAGCGTTCAGTCTCCTGTAATCTATACAGAGTCTATGTTCTCCAGAGGGCTTCCTTAAGAGTACAACACCGGAACTATACGAAGACTCACTGTGCGAAATAATTCCTTCTTTCAATAGATAGTCTATCTCTTCCTTCAAAGCTTTTTCCTTAGCAAACGGAATCGAATATGGTTTCATACAGACAGGTGTGGAGTCTATGAGTTTCATATCATATTCCAATAGGTTTGTATGCCCTGGTCGGTCTGTTAACACCTCTGCATGATTATTTAGAACCTGTTGCACTCTCTCTTTCTGAGTTTTCGTTAAATGTGTACTGATTTTCACCTGTGCTGCTGTCTCACAGGGGTGTAATGGATATTCAAATGATGAAAGTGGTTCCTTTTTCATCTCCATGGCGATGGACAAGGTCAACAAGTGTGTCTCTTCCTGATGTTCTCTTTCCAAATATTTCTTCAGGAGATTCACATGATAGATTTTTTCTTTCCCCTTCTTATCTATCTTATAATTTGTTCTAGACACCTTCTCTAGAACTGTATATGGACCCTGCCATCCAATTTGTAACTTATTCTGACTCCCGGGCAAAAGAAGCAGTACCTTCTCTCCCACAGCCAAATTTCTGTCTTTCGCCTTCCTGTTATAATAGGCAGCATGTTTCTTCCTGGCTTGTTTCAAATTTTCATTGGCAAGTTTCCAGCCAGTTTTCAACCGAGTGGTCAGCTCATTCACATATTGGTATGAAGATGTAATGTTTTCCTCTGCCTTTTCATCAGTCCACGTTCTTAACATAGCTTCAAGTGGACCTTTTATTGGCCTTCCAAACAATAATGTTGCCGGGGCCATACCGGTTGAACTATGGGGTACCTCCCGATAAGCAAAGAGGGCGGCGTGCAGGTACTGGTCCCATGTATCTGGTTTTTCGTGTGCCAACTTTCTCAGGATCGACATTAATGTGCCGTTAAATCTTTCCACTTGGCCGTTCCCTTGGGGATGATACACACTACAATGGAAGTGTTTGGCCTGAAAGATCCTGAAAACTTCTTCAGTTAGTTTCCCCTTGAACTGAGAGCCATTATCAGTCAAGATTTGATTGGGAAAGCCTAACCTTGTGAAAATTGTGAGCAATGCCTCTGCCACATGTTTAGAATCAATCGATGACAGGGCTACTGCCTCTCCCCACATAGAACAAGTGTCCACCAGAGTCAGAATGTAGCTGTTCCTCCTCTTGGTTCGGGTGAGAGGTCCCACAAGATCCACTGCAACTCTCTCAAAGGGTGTTCCCACTATGGGCATTTCCCCCAGAGTTGCTGGTGCAGTCCAATGTTTAGGTGCTACTCGTTGGCACTCTGGACAGGATTTTACATATCGTTTGATATCTTCAGTTATTCCTGGCCAGAAATAGTGACAAGCTATTCGCTGTCCTGTTGCGCTGATTCCCATATGACCACTGAAGGGAATCGCATGCCCTAGTTCCAACACTTTAGTCCTATATGAAGTGGGAAGGACCAGCTGTCCGTGACCATTGGATTCAGATCCAGCCTTCCTATATATCAATTTGTTCTTCATATAAAACTCTCCCTTGCCTGGAGGTGTATGAGATTTGGGCAACTTCTTGAAACATGGCTTGAGTGTTTTGTCCTCAGCCTGTGCCTTCCTCATCTCATCTGGGTAAGTATTTATGGGATTATCCTCCTCCTTCTTTGTCTGTGATCTGGTCTGCACTGTTGCCAATATCACAGGTCTCTTGGGATTCCCCAAGAAGACATATCTACACCCCAATATTAGAGGGTAGATTGGCTCATTTATCACTGCTGCTTTTATGATTCCTTCCACATATCGCGTTTTCACTTTTATTCGGGCGACGGGAAGTGTCATGGTAGCTACATCCTTGGTTGCAGTTTGAATCTCCACTGTTTCTGTGGTGTATTGATCGGCCTGCACCAGGTGAGAACTCACAACGGAATCGTAATCTAAACCGGTATCATATAAACATCTTATAGTGACACCATTACAAATGACATCTTCACACACTGGGGGGTGGTATGGTTCCTGTAATTCTTCAGGTTTGCCCTTCTTTTCCTTTTTCCCCGATGTCATAGCAGCAAAATGAGGAGGTTTCCTTCTACAATGGTCAGTGTCATGATTGTTCATCTTACAATTTTTACACCACCTTTTTCCTTGGTTGAAAGATTTTCTTTCATCATATTTCCTTTCATCGAATTGTGGGAATTTATTTTTATTGTCATACCGTGGCCTATCAAATTGGTGCTTACCTTTATTTTGATCCTTAGGATCAAATTTATTAAAGTTCTGTGGTGCCCTAAAGTTGTCCACCTGTTTCTTTTTATTACCTGTTACCTCTGCTTGAGCTGCTTGATACCTTTCAGCAACATTTAGCAACTCATCCAGCCTCTCTGCACCTTGTTCCATGAGAAACTTTCTCAGGTCTGGAGCCATGGACTCTCTTAATTGCTCTATAAGGACCATTTCCTTAAGATCTTGGGTTTTCCCCAGAGAAGTCCATTTCTCCAAGTATGTCTCTATTCGGGCAGAGAACTGGTGATAGGTTTCACCTGACAGTAGTTTAGCATTCCTAAATTTTTTTCTATAGAATTCTGCATTCTTTTCATACCTTAACAAAAGAGCCTGCTTTAGCATGTCATAATTTTCCTGATCACCTCTGCTCATTTTTGCAAAAACTTCATAAGCTGCCCCACGAAGTCCCTGAGATAACTTTAAGCTCCACCTTTCTCTCTCTAACCCATACGTGGTAGCTAATAGTTCGTACCTATTTATATAGCTCTCAATATCATCGTCTTTCTCAACAAAATGATCTAAATGAAAATTCATAGCTGAGATTGAGGCTCCCTGAGTAACCGTAGCATCAGAGGCAAAGGGACTGGCACCATTTTCAGGAGCATGGCCTTGAAACTCAAACTCCCTTAGTCGTAACTCATGTTCCCTTTGTAATTTTTTATCTTCTGCTTCCCTTTCTGCAGCTAATTTTCTTTCTTCTCTTTCTGCAGCTAATCTCTTGTCTTCTCTTTCTGCCTCCAATTTCTTAGCCTCAGCCTCAATCTGCAACCTCTTAGTCTCAGCCTCAGCTTGCAACCTCTTAGTCTCAGCCTCAGCTTCAAATTGTAACTTCTTAATTTCCCTTTCAGCCTCTAACCTTCTTTCGGCTTCTTTTTCTAATCTTCTTTCTTCGCGTTCAATAAATTTGTCACATTCCGTTGTGACATAGGCAACCATAACTTGCCCATCTAATCCTAACTCTTTTGCAGTCTGAACCGCAGCAGATCGAAATTTGGCCAGGTCCGCCATTGTCTATCATGTAACTTAATACAATGTCTAACCAACAATTCAATCTCTAATGGACAAAACAGGCACCGTGAGCTCAACCTTATTTAATTCCACCCAAGGATACCTTTTAATTCTTATATTCCCTGAAGTGAATTACCCCCAATATTTTTAATAGTTAAAGATTCAAAATCCCAAGAGCGAGACCCCAATATATGTGGTGAAGTGGGATGTTATAAATATTTATAGGGGACTTAGTGTACTGACTGAGATCAGCTGTGAAGGTATCTATATCTATTAAAAGTAGTGTATTATAGATAACCTTACTTGCTACCACATCTCTCTTTATCTCAGTCAGAATTATTCTGGAATAGTGTGATGCTACGTTATGTGTCTAGGGTATGTGTATGAAGAAGTGTAAGTCACAACAACAGACAGATAAACAATTTAATGTAATCCACTACTCTTGACAACACTGTGACACTCACATACATATAACACTCTATGAGAATATCTTAAAGGAGGCACTGATAACTTTCAAATAACAATATGTATTCATTACTGGCATGAATGAATATGTGTCCTGATTCAACTACAAGGGAATCAGGAATCACAATCAATTTAAATTACAAGTTATGTACAGAATGTATTTAATATGAATATTGTAGTGACATATATTATTACAAATGTTCTATGTGTGTCAGTTGTGTAGTAGTAAAATGAGGTAATACTGGTTTTGTTTTGTTCAAGCTCTGTTGGTATTTGTCATCATGACTTCAATAGTTTGTCTTTAGGGATCAGTATTGGAGATGTTCACAGTTCCTGATTTTAAGACAAGTAAATTCCCCTCTGAATGGTATTTTTATAAAGTTATTTCTAGATGAGGGGACATAATGTTGAGCTCAGCTGGCCAACTCTGCTTATCTTTAGTGATGGCGGCAGGAAAGGACTCCTCTGCTCGAATTCTCCTCTGGGCTCAGGAGACACCTCACTGATAGCTAAAAAGACCAAGGAGTATGCTGTCCGACTCTGGATTCAGCACAGCTATGACCAGGTGCTGCTCACTACCATCAAGACCACTGTCCCTGAAATCAAGAAGGATGTACCTTCTACTTCATAACTAATTTATATTCTCTTTTACACTGATCACAATACAGCACAAACATTGCGTTCAGAGCGTTAGGCCAACAGTCAGCTTCATTTGAAATACTTTATTCCAGTATTACCCTTCTTAATGGTTACTACGCCTCTGCACTTCCAGCATTATTTCTTTCTAGTCAATCATCCAGGTGTCAGTGTACTATTTGGCCATTCCATGCCGTTTTACTTCTCTCCGACCCCCTCTGTTCAGGCTGGAGCATTATAGGCTTTACCTCACGTTTGCCACTGAACTACACATATATATACAGGCATAAATCAACAATTCACATTCAATTTTTCATTAAAAGATACTGAATGGTTCAAGCTTACCACAATTTCATGGAAATAAACACAGATACGTTGATTAGCAATGAATTCTGGCACAAACTGGCACAAATTCCGTTCTGCCTATGTTCCAGGCTTTTTATTTTAGCAAAAATGTGAGCTGGCTTCAACGTACTGTCGCTTTATCAAGCTTATTTGAATTAGTGGTCTCGAACTAACGCTCCCAAGTGTGTATATCAGCGAGACTGGCCAATGAGCCACGTTTCGACAAGTGTTTGAAAAAATGTTACCTTTTCCCGTTTCCCCTAACAACCAAGATAGTATTTATAGCCCGACCAATCGTGGTTAGGCTTTCATTTGTTGCGCTCCAATCAATTTGGAGTTTACATGGTAGGCTATTTATGTAACGTAAGGTTTTTTCAAACACGTTATAAAAAAAATTTTATGAGCAGAAATGATTTTATGCTGTCAGGCACCCCCAATATTTTATTTTGGGTATAATTTATTAATTCCTGGACTATTTGCGTAACGTTTTACATATTATTTGTCAGCAAACCCTAAGGAACCCAAAATTACTAATTTAAAGGAGCTACGTGGCTGCGTTCAAAATATACAATTTCTTCTATCTCCTGTTTAGAAGATGTGCTGTCTGGGTACTGTTATGTGTTCAAACGTAAACCCATATAATGTTGTCTTTTCTAATAAGAGTCTGTTATGATTTATAAACCTAACTCTGGGAAAGGGTAGTGTATTTTATCACTGTCCGTCTGAAAAAAAATTAGTGCATGTAGACTTACACGCGTGATGGTAGTAATTGTGTATCGCGCGAAGCGGGTTTAGTGTTCGGCTTTCTGCCTCTCCCTTCTCTTTTTATCCCTTTAGTCCATCTGTTCGTTCGTTTTGGTAACGCAGTATAATTAATGTTAGGGTTAATTTAGGTCATTACGCAGTACGTCTCAATGCTTTTCCAAGAAATACAGCACACGTTTCATTGAAGAAGGCGGGTAATAATACAGTAAGCTTTACTATCAACGTGAAAGCGTTACAATTTGCAGACGAAGCAGAAAACAAAGGGGATTTCGAGTACATTCTTTGTGACAGCACTGTCATTTTACCATTGCTCTTCTCTTTATTAATTTTATTTGTTAGGCTTCATTTTACCTAATAATTTATATATGTGGATTAGAATATTTCATGACACTCTTAATGATTGCATAACTGAAAATGGTTTAGACAGGAAAGTAGTTGGATTATGCGCAGACAACACAAATTCCAATTTTGGAGGTGCTGAAAGGAAAGGACAGAACAATGTTTTCAAAAAACTGCAAGAAAACCTTGGACATGGTCTTATAGGAGTTGGGTGTGCAGGTCATATTTTCCACAACACTGTTCGAACAGCTGCAGATGTACTGCCTGTTGATGTCGAGCTGATTATTGCTAAAATTTATCTACTCTTCAAATCATACACAGTACGAGTTGAAAGACTCAAGGAGTTTTGCCAGTGTGTGGAAACAGACTTCCAGATGATCTTAGGTTATGCTCAGACTAGGTGGCCTGCTCTGCTGCCTGCTGTTGAAAGGGTTCTTCAGATGTTCCTGCCTCTAAAATCATATTTTCAATCTCAAGGCAGATGCCCAGTTTTTATACAGACATTCTTTGAAAATCCTCTATCTGAGGCATGGCTTGTTTTTGTTCACAGTCAGGCCTCTCCATTCCACGAAGCAGTGCAAAAAATAGAGGGACAGACGGTCACTGTGTTTGAAATTGACAGCATCAACAGGTTGAAAACTATTTTGAAGTCCAAACTGGAAGAATGTTTCTTGCCATCAATAGTTAAGCTAATCCTTGAAAAGCTGGAAATGGAAGGACTTCCAAAGGAGGATGTGAAAAAGTTTCATGCTAGCGTTTCTTCTTCGTTCTATGAAACAGCTTTCAATTATTTGAATAAATGGGCTGCAAAAAATTTTCAAGGCCTAGAATCCTACAGCTGGGTAACGCTAAACAGAATACCAATTTGGGCAGATATTGAGATATCATCATCACTAGTGATTCAAACATTACCTTCAGCCCACTTTACAGAAACTGAAATTTATGACGAATATGTCTATATGAAGCAGTTTGTTACTTCTCAGAAAATTAGTGAATGGAGTGCCAAAACAACATTGCCACCACAACGTTGGATTGAAATCTTTTCCCACTTCAAAAACAATAATGTGACATTTTCAAATATTTTGAAGTTGGCAGAGTTTTTTTTTTTCTGTCTACCTGGAACAAATGCTGCCACTATGGATGGTATTAACAACCTCTTTAGTCATGTGTATGGGAATGCGATGGTGTTCATTTCGACGTTTTCTTCTCTCTTCGGGTTGCCGTGAGTTTCTTTTCTCCCAATCTGAGGTGGCGCCGTAGAGATCATCGCCACTAGGTGCAGTCGGTAGCTTCAGTC
The DNA here is from genome assembly GCA_024509875.1 of Oreohelix idahoensis. Lineage (NCBI taxonomy): Eukaryota > Metazoa > Mollusca > Gastropoda > Stylommatophora > Oreohelicidae > Oreohelix > Oreohelix idahoensis. The sequence goes on from JAMPIV010011611.1 coordinate 31,427, forward strand.
TCCTAGGCTGCTGATGTATGTTCAGTTAATTTCCGCCGGGTTCATATGTTAAGAACAAGATTTATAATTCTCTTTTAATGTCTAGGATTATTATCACTTTCTCGTTGTGGTCAAATATTGGCTCAATAAATAAATATTACTTTATAATTTCTATTTGTGTTTGAATATTTCTTTCCAACTTTCCGTTTAAATCTGGCTTAGCCATTCCAGTATAATCGTTAGGATTTTATAAGTATTTGTGTCTATTACTTTGCAGAACTCTCACTTTGATATATTGAATATAAATGATGAATCTGAAATCTTATATAGATTCTTCAACGATATTGTTTATGACGACTTTCTTTTATTCAACACATATAACACATATGTTATGAATCACAACATGCTCTACTGGACTTACTATTTGGTACTCAGTAGTACGAATCGATTTCTTTATATTTATATATCCTTTCTACCCACTTTTTCTATTTCGATAACTTTGACGATACGTGTAATAACATTGTTCCTGTGTATTTCTTTTACATAGTTTCCTGTGTCCACTGATCTCTTCTGGGTATGGTCATTATTGACCCAATAAAACAGTTTCATCACTTTGTAATAATTTACATATGTTCCCTTAGGTGCTTCTGACCTTGGGAACATTTTCGAATTTCTTGAGAAGTCCTCTCTCTTTATATTTATAGCCACTTCGGCAAAATTTACACAGCGAATACTACACTTACTTTTGAGTCAAATCCAGACTCATGAAATATACATATATATAAGTAGACTACGCTACACTTTGTTAAGTGGACTTGGCCCCATATTCTAACACGTCTCTACGCTGTAAGGCGTGAACACAATCTCCCCACGTCATCCCTAGATACCCCCCTTTGTCATAGCTACTCATTCTAATTTTATGCGTTTTGGTGAGGAACATCATGGTGCACAACAATCCATCTAAATATAACTTTATCAGGATTGCCCTGCTCCATGATGTGCTCTCAACAGTCAATTTTAATGAGCTTACAGGACAACAGGGTATCTTAAGCTATAGACTGTTTTTGTACTATCCACTTCCGGTTTAGTGGCAGCCATCTTTGCTCCAACATGTGACAACACATAAGGGAGTATTTTTCTCGGCAAAGGTGCCGAGTTCAACTCAAGGTATCGTCACGCTCCAGTCTACCCAGCTGTAAATGCGTACCTGACTTTGTTCTTGAGGTGAGGTAGGAAAAGAAAAGGCAGCGAGGAAGGAAACTGGTCCCCCCCCCCCCCCCCCCCCCGTTCTATACTGAACCTAGTATAGTGAAGTCTCTAACACTTTACTACCCTACGACAGTATCTGATTTACCTTTTGTATTTTAATATGACTACCTGAATTTTCTTTGTAATAAAATGTATTACAGGTATTTGTCTGCAAATATTTTCATTATGCGTCTATGTACATTTGTTTTTCTTAAGAAGGGGTCTATACCCTCACCGGACAATCTAATGAGTCCGTAGCCGTTACAGGACAATCCAAGGAGTTCATGGCACAAGAAAAGTTAAGAACCCCCTGTAGTGGTGTTGATGGTATTGTATGATGGTGTTCTTACTACATGTAAATTGTATGAGGCCAGCTGTGAAGGCTCCTGAGATAAAATGTATTTGAGAATTGTCAGAAGGCCTTTCTTGCTACCACTACGACCTCACACTTACTTTTTTTTTTTTCTTAATGAATGTAGCTACGTAAAGTGTCTAGGGTTATGATGTGTACTGTGGTGTGATAGTTATAAATATACCCATAGATATTTAACAAGACTAATAAGATTAACAAGTGTTAAAATACACTGAACTAACTCACGTGTATAAAGTTTTTGATATAATTATATTACATTTATTTGTTCTGGATCAAGTTTTATTTTGACCAGAACTTGTTTTAAAAGAAGGATTGAAAATTTATGAAAATTATGCATGGAATGTTACATAATAAATGCCAAAAGTGTACATATTTAAGTACTAGAATAGTTAGTTTTATTAAAATGTTCGAATAGTCATCTCTTTGGGAGGATAGTTACTGTTTGTGCTGTTGGGGTGGCCTCATCACACCTGTCTATATTGACTACTCAGTGTCCAGAAAAAGGTGCTGAGCTGCTAGCTATAGGATGGCGTCCCTAAATTTAACTCACTGTCTTTCATATGGGAAAACACCACACTTTAAAATCTGTGTCTAACGCTGAACAATTATTGAAGAATGACCCCAAATGCGCTCTGAGCGCTAATGATATGCTTGTCTGTGGCCAATCACTGCCTAGTTGTACTTTAAATTTCAAATTTCTACACTAAAGTCATTTCAGTCATGCTTCAGTCAAGTATGGATGGTTATCTGTTAGTCTGTCCGTCTCTACTTGTGTTTTTAAAAAAAATGTGCTTGATTTTTGAAGCAACCTTTCTCTCCCCTTAAAATTTTGTCGTAAAAAGTTATATTTAGACACAGCTACCGCTCAAAAACCCTCTCCTCCATAATAAGTAACTTTGAACATCTGTGTCCAAGGTCGTGTTTTTGTGTGCAAATAACGATATGTTAGATTCAAGGCAGTCTGTGGCTGATGTAAACTACACTGTCTTTTGTCATTAATTTCAATATTATCTATCCGTTTGTAAATTTAAGATCATATTATTTCATTGCTCAGAATAGGCCATCCGGCCAGCTAATTTTTATATTCCTAACATTAATATTAAGAAAAATTACTTTTTAAATTTTTGTAATATTCCTAACATCTGCGTTCTTCCGCTCAAATTCAAATCAAGCGCTTGGTATCGCAAAACGTCCAATTCCGTACCTCGTGTCAATTTGGGGGACTTGAATTTTTTTACTTTCATCCATTTCCCCCCCCAATTGCGTCTCCTTAGCCTTGCTACGCAATCTTTCCAGTCATATTTTTTCCTTTTTGATCCTCCGTTCCCCTCCTGTCTAGCAAGTCAATTTTATGGAGGGTGATGACCCGCGGTCTAGGCGATCATGTACATCAGCAGCCTACGCATTATGTTTTTATCCTTAAATGTTATCTTTTGAGTATTTTACCGTTGTATCTCGGTCAATTTCACTACACATCTCCCCACTTGAAAACATGCCTATGGCAAGTTCCAAAACCAGCGATACACATAGGTAAAATTACTCCTCACGTCTGCCACTACTCTAATTTTGATCACAGGGGTGCCGACTGAGGAAATCTGCACCGACATTCAATTTGCCTGGGATATATTGGATACTGAACTGATACGGTTGAAGCAATAAAGACCACCTCAGCAATCTTGCGTTTTCATGCTTAGCCTGAGACAAGAACACGAGAGGCTGATGATCCGTCTCCACCACAAAAGTCCTACCATACAGATAGATTTGAAACTTCTTTATTGCCCAGATTAATGCTAAACATTCTTTTTCGCTTGTGGAGTATCCTTGTTCCGCCTTATTCAATTTGCGGCTTGCATAAGCGACTGGTTTAAGTTCCCCATCAGGTGCAGCTGATCTTTGCAACAAAGCCCCTCCAAGTCCTACATTACTTGCATCGGTTCTTAAGACAAAGTCCTGTGTCAAATCAGGCAGTTTGAGAATAGGCTTGCTAGTGAGTTTTTCCTTTAACTCTTGGAACGCTGATTCACATTGTGCAGTCCAAATTATTTTATCTGGAAGTCCCTTGCGAGTCAGATCAGTCAGAGGAGCACAAATGGCGTTAAAATTTTTGATGTATTTCTGATAAAATCCGCATAACGACACGAATGATCGCACGTCCTTTTTGGTTTGCGGCCTAGGTGCTCTCTGCAGTTTTTTCCAAGTTCTTAGGATCAGGGGTCATATTACCCTGATATACAGTGTGCCCCAAGAATTCCAACTCTTTGCATCCAATACAACATTTTGTTGGCCTAGCAGTTAAGTTCGCCTCCCGAAGTCTATCAAACAACATCTCCAGAGCTTCAATGTGTTCTTCAAATGTCTCTGTGGCGACGAGAATATCATCCATGAAATTTGTGATACATGGGTTATTCAGGGGGTCCAACAATTTTCGCATCATCCTTGAAAACACACTCGGAGCATTTTTCAGTCCGAATGGTAGCATATTGAATTCATAATGTCCATCCGAAGTGCTAAAAGCCAAATAAGGTCTCACTTCAGGCTTCACTGGGATCTGGTAATAGCCTTTACTAAGATCCACCTTTGAAAAGTATTTTGCCTTGTTCAGTCTGGCAAATAGCTGTTTTGTGTCTGGTAATGGATCCACTTGTCCTTCTGTGACAGCATTCAGTTTCCTGTAATCTATGCACAGTCTGTGTTCCCCAGACGGTTTCCTCAACAAAACGACACTAGAACTAAAAGATGATTCACTGTGCGAAATAATCCCCTCCTTCAATAAATAATCTATTTCTTCCTTTAATGCCTTCTCCTTCGCGAACGGAATAGAATAGGCTCTCATACAGATTGGGTTTGTGTCTACCAGTTTCATGTCATACTGTAGCAAATTTGTATGGCCTGGTTTATCTGTTAATACATCTGTATGTTCCTCCAGAACCTGTTGAACTCTCTCCCTCTGGTTTTTAGTCAGGTGCTTACTGACTTTTACCTGTGCTGCTGTTTCACAAGGATGTAATGGGTATTCATGTGAGGTGAGTGGTTCTTTTTGCATCTGGGTTGCAATAGCCAGGTCAATAAGGGGGTGCTTTCCTGGAGTGGTCTGTCCAGATACTTCTTTAACAGGTTTACATGATAAACTTTTTCCTTCCCCTTTTTGTCAATTTTATAGTTTGTTCTAGACACCTTCTCTAGAACCGTATATGGACCTTGCCAACCAATTTGTAATTTATTCTGGCTTCCGGGTAGTAAAAGCAGCACCTTCTCTCCGACTGCCAGTTCCCTGTCCTTTGCCTTCCTATTAAAATATGCTGCATGTTTCTTCCTGGCCTGTTTCAAATTATCATTTGCCAGTTTCCATCCAGCTTTCAAACGAGTGGTCAGTTCGTTCACGTATTGATACGATGAGGTAACAGTCTCTTCCGCCTTCTCATCTGTCCAGGTCCTTAATAAAGCTTCTAAAGGCCCTTTTATTGGCCTCCCAAATAGCAGAGTTGCGGGAGCCATCCCGGTTGAACTATGTGGTACCTCCCGGTACGCAAACAATGCGGCGGGCAGGAATTGATCCCACAGATCCGGTTTTTCGTGTGCCAGCTTTCTCAGGATAGAAATGAGAGTCCCATTGAACCTCTCTACCTGGCCGTTCCCTTGTGGATGGTACGGACTACAATGAAAGTGCCTGGCTTGAAATAGCTTAAAAACTTCTTCCGTTAGTTTCCCCTTGAACTGAGAACCATTATCCGTCAAGATTTGATGCGGGAATCCTAATCGGGTAAATATTGTAAGTAGTGCCTCTGCTACATGTTTTGAATCAATTGATGGCAGGGCTACCGCCTCTCCCCACATAGAACAAGTGTCCACCAGAGTAAGGATGTAACTGTTCCTCCTCTTGGTCCGAGTGAGAGGTCCTACAATATCCACTGCAACCCTCTCAAAAGGTGTTCCCACTATGGGCATTTCCCCTAGAGTTGCAGGGGCAGTCCAGTGCTTTGGAGCTACCCTTTGACATTCTGGGCAGGATTTGACATATCTTTTTATATCCTCCGTTATCCCTGGCCAGAAGTAATGACAAGCTATACGCTGTCCTGTGGCGCTGATCCCCATGTGACCACTGAAGGGGATTGCATGTCCGAGTTCCATCACTTTCTCTCTATATGCAATGGGAAGAACCAGCTGGTTGTGACCATTTGTTCCAGTTCCGGCCTTCCTGTATAAGAGTTTGTTCTTCATGAAATATTCCCCCTTGCTCGGAGGTGTGTGGCATTTGGGTAATTTTTTTAAAACCTGGCTGGAGTGTCCTATCCTCAGCCTGCGCCTTCCTCATCTCCTCTGGATGAGCGTTTATAGGTTCACCTTCTTCCTCCTTCTTCTGTGACCTGGTCTGCACTGTCGCCATGATCACAGGTTTCTCGGGATTCCCCAAGAAGACGTATCTACACCCCAAGATTAGAGGGTAGATTGGTTCATCTATCACTGCTGCTCTGATTTCTCCTTCCACATAGCGAGTTTTCACCGTTATCCTTGCGATGGGAAGTGTCATGAGTGGTATGTCCTTAGTCGCCCCTTGTATTTCCACTGTTTCTGTGGTATACTGACTTGGGTCCACTAGGCTAGACTTCACAACTGAATCATAATCCAAACCTGTATCATAAAGGCACCTTATGGTGACCCCATTACAAATAACATCCTCACAAACTGGGGGGTGATAAGGTTCCTGTTGTCCCTTAGGATTAACCTTTAATCTTTGCGTCCCCGACTTCATTGCAGCAATGTTTGAAGGTTTCCTTCTACAAAATTCGGTGTTATGGTTATCCTTCTTGCACCATTTGCACCATCTTTTTCCTTGGTTCAACGGTTTTCTTTCATTGAACTTTTGGTCATTGAACTGTGAGTTTCTGTCGCGATAGTCATTTCTTGGCCGCTCAAAGTTTGTCCTACCCTTATTTCCCTGCTCTCTATTATCAAATTTATTAAATTGCTGTGGAGCTTTAAAATTGTCTATGTGCTTCTTTTTAGCACCACTTACCTCTGCCTGGGCTGCCTGATACCTCTCAGCAACATTTAAAATTTCCCCCAACTTCTCTGCACCCTGTTCCATGAGAAATTTTCTCATGTCTGGAGCCATGGACTCTCTCAATTGCTCAATCATGATCATTTCTTTAAGATCTTGGGTCTTCCCCAGAGCCGTCCATTTCTCCAAATAGGTTTCTATTCTGGCAGAAAATTGGTGGTATGTCTCCCCAGACAACAGTTTGGCATTTCTGAATTTCTTACGATAAAATTCACCATTCTTTTCGTACCTTAATAACAAAGCCTGCTTTAACATGTCATAATTGTCTTGGTCTTCCCTGTTCATTTTGGCAAATACTTCGTAAGAAGTACCCCTCAATCCCTGTGATAGCTTTAAGCTCCACCTCTCTCTCTCTAACCCATATGTAGTAGCTAATAACTCAAAACGTCCTAGGTACCCTTCTATGTCATCGTCTTTCTCAACAAAATGGTCTAAATGAAACCCCATAGCTGAGTTTGAGGCTCCCATACTGGGCGTAGCATCTGAGGCAAAAGGGCTGGCACCATTTTCAGGAGCCGGGCCTTGTAATTCCAGCTCCCTTAGTCGTAATTCATGCTCCCTCTGCAACCTTCTATCTTCTGCTTCCCTTTCGGCCTTTTTATCTTCTGCCTCCCTTTCGGCCTTTTTATCTTCTGCCTCCCTTTCGGCAGTCAACCTTTTTTCGTCTGCCTCCCTTTGCTGTCGTTTTTCTTCTGCCTCAATCTGCAGCCTCTTAATTTCTCTATCAGCCTCAATTTGTAACCTCTTCTCTTCAGCTACCTTTCTATCTTCCCTTTCAATATATTTATCACATTCAGTTGTTACGTATTGAATTAAAATTTGACCATCCATCCCCATCTCCTTCGCAGTGAGCACAGCAGCTGATCTAAACTTTGCTAGCTCGGCCATACTTTTTGGACAATATAATAATATACAAGATAAATCTCTAACCAGTAAATACACTAAGTACTTCTAATTACTATATGACTATAGTCTAACTAATTCTAACTAACCAGTTAACTAATTAATTATTACTGGCTGTGAAGATTCACCAACTTTTATCTGCAGGGACACTTTTAATTTTAAAGGAAATTTTACAATTTATTTCCCTACTTTTATTTCTCCCACCAGGAGATCCTAATTTTACTGTTGGGCTAATTATCCCTGGACAAGACCCCAATTTATGTAGTGGTGTTGATGGTATTGTATGATGGTGTTCTTACTACATGTAAATTGTATGAGGCCAGCTGTGAAGGCTCCTGAGATAAAATGTATTTGAGAATTGTCAGAAGGCCTTTCTTGCTACCACTACGACCTCACACTTACTTTTTTTTTTTTTTCTTAATGAATGTAGCTACGTAAAGTGTCTAGGGTTATGATGTGTACTGTGGTGTGATAGTTATAAATATACCCATAGATATTTAACAAGACTAATAAGATTAACAAGTGTTAAAATACACTGAACTAACTCACGTGTATAAAGTTTTTGATATAATTATATTACATTTATTTGTTCTGGATCAAGTTTTATTTTGACCAGAACTTGTTTTAAAAGAAGGATTGAAAATTTATGAAAATTATGCATGGAATGTTACATAATAAATGCCAAAAGTGTACATATTTAAGTACTAGAATAGTTAGTTTTATTAAAATGTTCGAATAGTCATCTCTTTGGGAGGATAGTTACTGTTTGTGCTGTTGGGGTGGCCTCATCACACCTGTCTATATTGACTACTCAGTGTCCAGAAAAAGGTGGGAATTTTTTATGGGGATATTAGTCACTACCAATAGTTGGTGAATGTCCAGCAGACCAGAGGCTCACTCATCTTTTTGTAGCTCTGGTGCTGAAAACTTGCGGTCCCACCTCTCCGTGCTGGCGGGCAATAATGGTGGTCTCTGTCACAAGAACTGCACAGATACACTCGAGTAAAGTCACCCACCGAATAGACTCTGCTTTGTTGTCGATAGAAAACTCACAGCTCTGCAATCAAAGTATGGGCTATGTGTCAAAATCTATTCTATACCCACGTCTGGACACCACACTGACACAACAACCACATCATACAGACAGGTCAGATCTCTCTGACCAAACAGCACAGTTACCATGGTGGGTTTACATCCGATAGATCCTCCCAGACTATAGATTCTGAAAAATAATTATTAGTTGTCGGCCCTAAAAGAAGATAGGTAATCTGTTTCAACGTTTGATTTATTTTGCATAATCCTTGCTGTAGTTTATGTACCTTGTTGGTCCCTAGACCCTGACTTGGGCGGGGGGTCTAGAGCAAAATCCCTACTTGTTTGTAATGCTAGATTTTGATATGGCAGTATCAAATCACTCGAACATGAAACAATATTCAAAATATATAAAGAAATAATTTCAATCTTACCAGATTATGAATAATTAACACAGAAGTGCTAGCAAAACTCAGCTGAGCTGCTGGCTATAGGATGGCGTCCCTAAACTTATCTCACTGTCTTTCAAATGGGAAAACACCACACTTTAAAATCTGTGTCTAACACTGAACAATTATTGAAGAATGACCCCAAATGCGCTCTGAGCGCTAATGATATGCTTGTCTGTGGCCAATCACTGCCTAGTTGTACTTTAAATTTCAAATTTCTACACTAAAGTCATTTCAGTCATGCTTCAGTCAAGTATGGATGGTTATCTGTTAGTCTGTCCGTCTCTACTTGTGTTTTTAAAAAAAATGTGCTTGATTTTTGAAGCAACCTTTCTCTCCCCTTAAAATTTTGTCGTAAAAAGTTATATTTAGACACAGCTACCGCTCAAAAACCCTCTCCTCCATAATAAGTAACTTTGAACATCTGTGTCCAAGGTCGTGTTTTTGTGTGTGCAAATAACGATATGTTAGATTCAAGGCAGTCTGTGGCTGATGTAAACTACACTGTCTTTTGTCATTAATTTCAATATTATCTATCCGTTTGTAAATTTAAGATCATATTATTTCATTGCTCAGAATAGGCCATCTGGCCAGCTAATTTTTATATTCCTAACATTAATATTAAGAAAAATTACTTTTTAAATTTTTGTAATATTCCTAACATCTGCGTTCTTCCGCTCAAATTCAAATCAAGCGCTTGGTATCGCAAAACGTCCAATTCCGTACCTCGTGTCAATTTGGGGGACTTGAATTTTTACTTTCATCCATTTCCCCCCCCAATTGCGTCTCCTTAGCCTTGCTACGCAATCTTTCCAGTCATATTTTTTCCTTTTTGATCCTCCGTTCCCCTCCTGTCTAGCAAGTCAATTTTATGGAGGGTGATGACCCGCGGTCTAGGCGATCATGTACATCAGCAGCCTACGCATTATGTTTTTATCCTTAAATGTTATCTTTTGAGTATGTTACCGTTGTATCTCGGTCAATTTCACTACACCCCCGCAGTAAGAAGATCTGCATTCAGAACACAGGGAAGATCGATCGGCAAATGGATATACAATATCACAGAAATCCCACAACAGCACGGTTTCACAGTAGCCAATGCGACACACTTGGCTAAATAGCGCAAACGCCAGCTCCCCACGCCGCTTCACGGCAACAGAAGTTAAAAAAATATGCATAGGAGGCGCAACCTAAATACGGGCGCAGCAACAACAACAACAAAAAAACCTGCAAGTCGATCAGAGTATAGACAGAAAGGAAAAAGATTGCTTGGCTTGCGAAAAATATGAAAATGAAATAAACATTAACTTCCTGTGCCAATTTTCGGAAGCTGGTAATGATCTATAACCTTCTTTCCATCCACACGTGTTTCCTTTCTTCTTCGCCTCCTTCGGTCATTATTAAAACCAACCTTCTTTTTTTTCTGCAGACGAAGCCTCAAGCCAATGGGTACATACATCAATGATTGCATCCGTTCATGCCGACGGTGTACAAAATCCCGCGAGAAACTAACACTGAAAGTCAGAATTTTTATACTTAACAAAGAATGCAGAGAAAGAAGTCTAGGAAACGGAAATTAAGGGCGGCAGAGGCGAATATGTGGATAGACCAGATAGTTTCCTGTAAAGTTTAACATACACATTTTGGCCTCGTGCACAACAAACAATGGCAAGCTACTGTTTATTTAGCTCAGGAAGTCTGAAGGCGTGAAGTGGGTTCTTCATTACGTCTTTGGCGGATCTACTATGAAACTAATGAAGCTCGAGTTTCGGCACCCCCTCCCCCGAGTATTCTCTATAATACATTTCTTTTCCATCCTCCAACACGTTTTTTTTTTTTAAATACAAGGGGTCCCTTCATGAGTTCAAGCTGAAATGTTCCCAAAATGTAGATCCGCCACTGCTTAGCGTCTCATATGGTGACAAAATGTTATGCAACCCATTGTTTGCAATAAATCTTTTTCATAACGGTAGACGCCGAAACAGTACGAATGGGCGCGAACTACCACATATGTTCACGATGTTAAATATATAAAAAAGAAGAAAACCCCATGCTGAGACTAACGCGGTATTTCAAGAAAGCTGAAAGTCTTACATGAAGGAATCAACACAATTTGCAACGGTACGACTTGCTTTAAAAGGATTTTTTTTTAATATACAACTGTTTGTACAAACGGAATGAAAAAACGCAAATGTTTTTTTTCCCCACTGCACCGAGCTAATAAAGTTAGTTGCTTATCCTTTACAGGACGTGGCAATCAACCCCAGCTTTTATTGGCTGTTTGTGATTTTTCTAGGCAATTTTTTTCATTCAGTAGTTTGCCATTGCTTTCTGAACGGTACGTCGCTTATACCATTGTTAAAAATCCACACAAAGCGATCTGCTACCAAACCGCCTGCAGCAGGTTTCGAACCTGGTATATCTTCGAAGGACCGAGGACTAGAATGGAACCAGGCCAGGAGGACGACAGCCGATAGGATAGTCTGGCGCTCTCTCTTCCAAACCTCTACACCTCACGGTAGAAGGGGAACGACTAAGTAGTGGTAGTAATATCTGGATTATGAAACTGCGTTCATATCCATTAGGCCACAGAAGCTAATAAGCTCTTTCATCATCATGATTATTGTCCACTTTATTCCTTATGGAGCATGGGAGCCAGTACCTCAGATGTTCCCTTTGTAGCAGTGGTTTATGTAGCAAGTTGTTCTGCATGGTGAGGTTGTCAGCCTCATGTATAATCTTATATTAGTCACTTCTTACGGCATGTTTGAGGCTGAAATAATCATGTTTTCTTTCTCATCACAGACCACTGGGAACTTACACGAGACCTACTTGTCTTGTGTTATTTAAGTAAGTTACACTGGTCAATAGCAGAGTCGTGAAGGTAAATGACTCTATTATTAGTCTGGGTCGTGTATTCCATAGTTGCGTGTAGTATCGTGATAATGACCACCGTCAGCAAGAAACTTTTTTTTTTGCTATACTGAGCTGGCCGTATGTCTAGTCACGATTCACTACCGCAGCGATTAGATGGCGCCGTTCGGATGGCCCCTTGTTCGATTCCCCCGTGAGCCCATCTGTTGTTTTTATGTTGTCTACAGGGTGATTCACAAGTCGCTTCCTATTTTTAAATTCAACCAATCCTGACACTACCGAAGTGAGTCATGGACAATTAGTAGACAACTAGGAAAAACACTAGCGGCCACAGAGATGTCGTTTTACAGAAGAATGTTAAAAATACCATGGACAGCTAAAAAGCGCAATGAAGATGTCCTGAAATATGCCAATGCGCAACAGAAGGTTATTCCTCATGTTAGAATGAAGCAATCCACCTTCTTTGGGGTTGTTATGAGAAGAAGAAAGCTGGAGTATATCGTGACAACAGGAAAGCTGGAGTATATCGTGACAACAGGAAAGCTGCAGTATATCGTGACAACAGGAAAGCTGCAGTATATCGTGACAACAGAAAAGCTGCAGTATATCATGACAACAGGAAAGCTGCAGTATATCGTGACAACAGAAAAGCTGCAGTATATCGTGACAACAGGAAAGCTGGAGTATATCGTGACAACAGGAAAGCTGCAGTATATCGAGACAACAGGAAAGCTGGAGTATATCGTGACAACAGGAAAGCTGGAGTATATCGTGACAACAGGAAAGCTGGAGTATATCGTGACAACAGGAAAGCTGGAGTATATCGTGACAACAGGAAAGCTGGAGTATATCGTGACAACAGGAAAGCTGGAGTATATCGTGACAACAGGAAAGCTGGAGTATATCGTGACAACAGGAAAGCTCGAGTATATCGTGACAACAGGAAAGCTGGAGTTTATCGTGACAACAGGAAAGCTGGAGTTTATCGTGACAACAGGAAAGCTGGAGTATATCGTGACAACAGGAAAGCTGGAGTATATCGTGACAACAGGAAAGCTGGAGTATATCGTGACAACAGGAAAGCTGGAGTATATCGTGACAACAGGAAAGCTGGAGTATATCGTGACAACAGGAAAGATTGAAGGAAAAAGAGATAGAGGACAACAAAGAGAGAAGAGACTGGACAGTTTGACATCGTGGCATGTAGAGAAGTCACCAACAGAACTGATCAATAGTACTGTAGACAAGAAGTTGTGGACAGACATGATCGCCTACGCCACCGGGTATGGTACTTGAAGAAGATCATCCTCACTTATATTCATTACTTAGAGGTGATCGCCTACTTGAAGAAGATCATCCTCACTTATTTTCATTACATAGACATAATCGCCTATGCCACCGGGTATGGTACTTGAAGAAGATGTTCATATCACTGTCTGTCCCTCCAACTTTGTCTATATTACTTCCAAGATATGTGTATGAATCTACATCTTTTAGTGGTGTTTCTTCAAGTTCAACCTTGTTATCATTTCTTGCATTTATTCTCATGATCTTTGTCTTTTCCCTGTGTATTTTCAGGCCCACTTGTTGTGACCTCTCATCGAGAATTTTCATTTTCTCTTCCATCTGATTATGGTTATGGGACAGAAGAGCCAAACCATCTGCAAAATCCAGATCATCAAGCTGTTTAGTCAGATTCCACTGGATTCCATTTCGGTTTTGTGATGTCGATGTTTTCATAACCCAATCTATTGCTAGTGTCCTTTTCTCTTCTGCTTTGTTGTGAGAGCTTCTTTTCGTCTAATCTAAGGTGGTGCATCGTAGGGAGCATCGTCACTTGGTGCGATCGGCAGCTTCATCCTCCCTGATTGGTGGATTTATGTCCAGTGCCTTCATGCCTCTCTTGCACACATCTTTGAACTTCTGCTGCGGTCGTCAAACTGTTCTTTTGTCATCTGCCAGTTGTCCGTAGAAAATATCTTTAGGGATACGACCATCTTCCAATCAGCGGACATGGTAACTACTCATACTGTAAGGAAAAACAATGAAGAAATACAAGCAACGCTACACGTGAAAACTTACTTACTTACTTAGTCGTTCCTCTTCTACCGTGAGGTGTAGAGGTTTGTAAGAGAGAGCGCCAGACTATTCTATCGGCTGTCTTCCCCCTGGCTTGGTTCCATTCTAGTCCTCGGTCCTTCAAAGATTGTCTAATGTTGTCCTCCCAGCGGACTTTGGGTCGTCCTGGAGGTCTGGATCCCTGGCTCTTAGTTTCCCATGCTTGCCGTGGTAGCCGATCTTCTCCCATTCTGCAGACATGGCCAAACCATCTCAGTTGGCACTGTTCTACTTGGATCTACAGGGGTTGGGTTGTTAGGCCTTGACGTATCGTTTGGTTGCGGACCATGTCTCTTCTTGTTAATTCAACCACCTTCCTCAGATACCTCATTTCTGAGGTTTCACGTGAAAACAACACTGTTACACATTATAATATAAATTAACACAACCGACAGCAATCAACTGCAAATGAAAATTGTCATTTTAATATAACACATTAATGAAAATAAAATGACACTAAATACCCTAATTATAACCGACAAATAGGTTGAAAAGGATGGACGAAACGGTGGTTGAGCGGAGACAAATGATCATCTGATGCTAGTCCCATGTCACCTTATTTCCTTCTTTTTTTTAAATGTGTTTTAAACTCTCCAACCCACAACTCTATTCACTAACACTATTACTTTTGAAATATTTCAATGTGATATAGCCATTTACCAAATATCCCCGTACTCGTGAAGGCATGCGTAGCCCCAGGATGAGAACCCCTGATGTCTAGTGTAAAGTGAACCCCCGCAACCCGGCGTAGACGAGAAATGTCTCGCAAGGACACCTGCAAGAAAGAATGACCCGAAACCCGAACATAATTATAAGCCATCGTTCTCGTATTCCTCCAGCCTTCGCTAGGCTGTTACGAGCTTTGGGAAGGTTTTTATCTCTCGATGGTAATTAACCCCAGTGAAGTGGGGCGACTTTGTGATACAGCGCTTGCGAGTTCCAATGTAATAATATGATTCAGGTCAAGCCAGCGTTTCCCTTGAACTTACCAGTTTCTCTCCCCTTCACCAGCCAAATATATAATTAAAAAAAACACGACCCCAGCATTACCGGAGGCGTTTCCGTTACCAGGTGATATTACATTCTTGAAGACCTCGGACAGAATCTACGATAGATGGATTATTCTATTAAATTTACTGAGTCTAGAAACAGTAGAAAGAAACAAAATTACAAAAACACACAAATAGTAATACGTCTTACAAAGAAAAAGGACAAGAAAAAAATTACGTTGCGGCCACAAGGCCTTCGTCGTGGACAGACAAACAAGAGACGGGAGGGAAAGAAAGTGAGAATTAAGTGGAGAATATGAAACTACAGAAATAAGAGAAAAATACTCCCTTATGTGTTGTCACATGTTGGAGCAAAGATGGCTGCCACTAAACCGGAAGTGTATAGTACATAAAAAGCAAAAAATAAACAATAATGAAAACAAGGACTGGAAAACAGAGTGAGGGAAAAGTGATATTAAAAAATTAAAAAGGAAAAAATAAATAAAGAAATAAATAAAATAAATTTTAGACACCAGTCACTACTCACATATTGTGACAAAAGGTAACGAAGAAAAAAAGGAGAACAAAGGAAGAAGGTAATGGGCAGTCTTCACGGCACGGAAAGAAGTAAACAACAGAAATGATACATAGCAACAGGGACAGGAAGGCGTGAAGAGACATGATCACCTACACCACGAGGCATGGAACTAGTAGAAGTAATCAGTGTTCCCATATCCGCGGTTTTCTGGCCAAATCTGACGACGTTTTTGATCGAGTGAGGGACAATTTTCAGCTTTAACTAGGAAAACAGGTGCAGGTAAAAGCAAGCTTTAGGATGCATTTTAATTTTGTTACCGAATGCATTTAAAAAGAAAGACCGAAAGAATAAGAGAACGCGAGAAAGAAAGAAAGAAAGAAAGAGTAAACTAATGTAAATTTCGACAAATTCTACTGTACAGAATAAACGCGGATGTCCAATTATCATTGACTGGTAATCCGTTATATCTTTCACACCAAAAATATCTAAATCTGTGAAAGATATGAAGAATCACTGATTAATGATAAAAACTGCCATCCATATTTGTATTCCATGCAACAGAATGTGTTGGAAATCTTCTTCCTCGGGATATGATGAATCACTGATTAATGATATAAACTGGTCATCCATATTTGTATTCCATGCAACAGAATGTATTGGAAATCTTCTTCCTCGTTCGTCCTGAAAAGAACGTTGGTTGCGTTGTGTCGCCGTTTGCTGCGATATTTGCGCCTTTCGGCCCGACACATCCGACTTCCGCACGGCATTTTTTGGGACCGGGTTTGCCCTCCCTCTTTGATCCCTGCTCTCTCGGCCAGACTGCAGTGATGCAGCCTGGTTCCAGGCGTGGAGTAGGGTCTTGGTCAGCCCTGGTTGGCTGACGCAAGCAGTCAAGCTATGAGTCGCTGACTGCATTCATCTCTCTTGCTGCCTCTTCGGTCCCGTATTGGAAATGTACTTTCCTTATTCGATCCCTAAAACGAGTATTTCCCATTATTTGTTTTAAGATTTTAAGTCGCAAATGACAATTAATTTCTGCGTAGAATGAATTCTTTGAACAAAATATACAATTTTAAGTTTAAACACCTGATGCAAAGCTAACAAGTCAGCTGGTCTTGACTAGCGTTGTGTTTGAAACAAAAGACTAGCTGACCTAGTTGTTTCAAGAAACACACTGACTAAACTGCACATCACCATTCACCATCCGACGGCTGCCTCTTCAAATAGGAAGCAGTCTATACTCACAGTTTATTGGTTACCTTACTTTAAACTCTTATTTTAATGGAGTTATTTCCATCTCATTGTACACTGTTTTAGTTATTATACAACAAACAAAATGGGTCAAGGCCGGTCAAACATGAAGAATAAAATGTACCAAGAAAAAAAGCTTAATATTGTACAAAGTTTCGTCTATCTACGACTTTGAGGAGTCAAAGATTTGAAACGTGACAAATATATAAAGCTCAAATAATCTTAAATAAAGGTGCCTTTCGAAAAAAAATTCTAACTAGTTTCATCTCGAAAGGCTAACTAGTTTCATCTCTGTTATGAAATTAAATCTACGACTAATCGCTTACTTGGAATTCTCTTTAACGACATTAGATCAGTCGTTTGTGTAATTGCGTTGTGTATGAATTACTGAACTCAGTAACACACGAACTGCATGCAAATAAATATCATAATTGTCTTATTCGCTCCCTTTGGCGCATGGAGCAACCATTTCCCATGGCCCTCTTGAAGGAAGCCTGAACAAAACCCTCACATGTTCATGCAGCAGTGGTTTCTGTATCAACCTGTTTGACATGATGAAGGTTGCCAGCCTCATGCACAACCTCATATTAACCGCCCTATACGACATGCCTGAGGGAGCAGTAGTCATATTCTTTCTGTCTCATTAGAGAACCGGGGGGGGGGGGGCGACTACTACACAACAGACACAAATAAATATGCAACAGTCAATTTATATTTTCTTGCTGCCAACGTTATTTTATTGCTTCATTGCAAAGCAGGGATCGGCAACCCAGACAGTTAGCTAGCGGCAGAACTAGCAACAGGCTAGCACCGAATGGGAAATTTATCACACAATACACCCCAATTATAACCAAACAGTTGAACAGTGTATTAAAGATACAATGGGAAAGAAGAAACAGCAGATCCCGATCTGTGTGGTAAGTTGGGATTATATAAATATTTATAGGGGACTTAGTGTACTGACTGAGATCAGCTGTGAAGGTATCTGTATATAATATGTGTGGTGTGTTACAGATGACCTTACTTTGCTACCACATTTAGACCTCAATCAGACTTATTCTGGAATATTGTAATGACTACGTTGAATGTCTAGGGTTATGATATTGATGAAGTGTAAGTTCACAACAACAACAACAGACAGATAAACACTTTATTTAAGATTCACAACACTTTACAACACTATGACAAGCACATACATATACACTCTAGAAGACTAGCTTAAGTAAGTCAAGTGTTAACTTTTAAATTATGTATTAATTTCCTTCAAGAATAGATATCCTGATCCAACTACAGAGTGAATCAGGAATCACAATCAAATGTAAACACAATGTCTATGTACAAAAATTATACAAAGGATCTTTGTCCTGACATAGAATATTATTACAATATGTGTGTAGTGTTATGCTCTGGTATTAAGAGGTAATACTGGCTTTTGAAGCTATGTTGTTGTTTGTCATCACGACTTCATGTGTTTGTTAATGGTGGAAATAATCTTGAAGGGTTCACAGTTCTTTTTATTTGTAAAACAATAACTGTCCCTCTTGCTTTAGTATTACAGTCAATTTTTTAAAGGTGGGTTATACAAGGGTGAGCTGCTCTGGCTGACGAATTCTTAACTTATGAGTCGGCGGCAGGAAAACTGTCTCCTCTGCTCGCTTGCTTCTCAGTTATCTTGAAATACACCACTGGTCGATATCTTGGACAAGGAGTCTGCTGCCAGCCCTCTGGATCCAGCAAAACTCAGACCAGGTGCTGCTCTAATACTTCAGTACCACGGTCCCTGAAATAAGAAGGTTGTACCTCCTTCTTCAGAACTAATATATAATATCTATTTCCACACTGAAGTACAGGACATTACAAACACAGAGTTCAGCGCTGTATGCCAACTACTAGCTTCTCATGTGACAATATACCAGTATTCCTCTCCCTAATGGTTACAACGCCTCTGCAATTCCAGCTGTACTTCCTTCTATACAATAAGATAGGTGTCATGTTACTAAATGGCAATCCCATATATGCCACTGCAGTTATACTCCTCTCTGACAAGCTTTTACATGGTGGAGCATTATCTAGGCTTTGCCTTCTGTTTGCTACTGAACCACACACATACAGACATAATTTATCAATTCATATTCAATTTTCATATAATATATATATAGATATATAGGAAATATGTCTAGTCTTACCACAATTCAAGGAAATATACACAAGTACGTTGACTGGCGATGAATTCTGGCACAATTTTGATCTGCCTTATTCCAGGCTTTTATTAGAAAAATATTAGCTTGCTCGCCACGCACTTGCTTCTCACAAACTATATTTTCAAAACTGGCCCTGAACTGACGCTTCTATTTGACTATATCGAACGCTCTAACCAATGAGACCATGTTTACAAGAGCCTTTGAAAAAACTTTACCCATCCTACCGTAACCATTAACAACCAACTAGTATTTGCAGTCCGACTAATCAGGTTTCGCCTTACATATTTCTACAGCCAATCAAATCGTATCTAACTTGTTGGCCTCATTCCCCTAAAGCAGTGTTGTTCAAACAGCCATTATGAGCAAATATGATCTTGTGCTGTCAGACAACCTCACTATAGTATTTTGGCTATAATTTATTAAGTACTAGACCATTTGCGTAACACATAACATATTCTTTGTCAGCAAGTCTTAAGGTACAAGAATCTTCTTCTTCCGTCCTTAGCCACCAACCGTCAAAGCAGTCAGTGGCCATTACGCCTAGTGGCATCTTAGGGCAACAGCAGACAGGTTTTCCCTGCCGTTGTTTCCCATCACGCCTAGTGGCGTCTTTAGGGCAACGACAAATCAGCCCATTTGCTGTTGTTTCCGTAATCAAAGTGACTTGCAAACGAGTGATCAGCCCGTTGCATAAGGTACAAGAATATATAAGTTTAATGGGGTTAAGTGGCTTCGTTCAAAATATGTATTATTCTAGGATAGTCGTGTATTTGTTTTTTTATTTTTTCAAACCGCCACCTGTCCTGCCTTTTCGACTGTTCTGTCAGTATAAAGTCAGGATTTCAGACGTAAAACAGTATTGTGTCATGTTTCCTAATAAGCATTCAACATGTTTTTTAAAACCTTACCTCGTATCGTTAGTGTTTTTTATCACTGTCTATTTGAAAAAAATCAGGCCTGCATGCCTTTCGCGATCACTTTTTAATCGCGAGACGACGTGGGATTGGCATTCCTCCGTGCATCTCTCTCTCCCTCTCTCTTCTAAGCCCGTCTGTCTTTTAGGTTAACGTAGTGTATATAATGACATTAATGTAATATTATATCTAGGTCATTAAGCAGTGTGTCTATCAAGGTCGTCCAAGAAATACAGTACCAGTTTTATTTTTAGAAACGCGTGTAGTTTATGAATAGGCTTTTACTATCAAACGTGGAAGCGTTACAGTTATGCAGACGAAGTAGAAAAAGGGGATCTCGGGTTTAGTCATTATGACGCTTTACAACGCAGGTGTACGCTATTTAGGGAAAGCACTGGTCTTTCACCATTCTTCTTTCTTTCTATTGAATTACTTCGTTAGGCTTTACATTTATTTTCTCATTTATATATGTGGATTAGAATTTTTCACCACAATCTGCTAGTAGATTACAAGTGATGAATTGGTAGATCTTTAGGTGACGAAAGAGAGAGAGAGAGAGAGAGAGAGAGAGAGAGAGAGAATCCTTAAGCTAAGGAATATGTTACTTGTGTAACTACTCTTCATTATTTATCATTATCATCATTTTCCTTTACATTCCATATAGGGCATGGAGAGCACCACTGAAGCTGGTCCTGCTGGAAGCCTGCATAAAGCAGTTATACGAGTATGCTCTAGCAGAGGTGGTGTCTTTATTTTAATAGTCATTCCATTCTGATTAAAAACGTTTAATGGCATAAATATATATAGATGGATGGGATTTTTTTGAATATACTGAATGTATATGCATTCGTAAGTAGTTTTTATTATTATTTCTTACTTGCCATACCCTTATCTAAATTTCTATATGTTTTTTTTTTAAACTTGTGGAATTTAAATGCATTCTTAAGAAGTTTGTATTATTTCTTACATGTCATTCGCTTATCTTAATTTCTATATATTTTTTAAAAAATTAACTTTACAGTGGCCACTTGGCGGAAAACTTTGAACGTATCTGGCAACACTGCCAGCATGTAGGAGTCCTTTCATAATCACGTATTTCGGTTCCGCGATACGAGTACAAAGCGATGTGATCATGAATACGTTTCTGGCGGCCGCAGCGAGCGAGTCCACGACTGTTTAAATTCCGCTCAGGCCCAAATTAGAGACTGTTGTATGTTCAGGACTGGAACCCTTTGTCAGGCGCAGTTATGTCCCCTTCAAATGCACTCTGAAATGGCTGGCTGCACCGCAGGGCTGTGCAGCCGGAGTCGTGGAGTCGGTCATTTTTTAATGGAGTCGGTTTAAAAAAATATATCCAGATCCGACTCCGAATTGTACGAGACTTAAGTCAAGGCAGATCCACGTTTGATCCATGCTTAAAAAATTTGAAATAACATTTTAAATTAGTAGAATTCCTAAAACCACTTTCTTGTTAAAGTACATCCACCCCAACTAACATAATTACCGATGTATGTTACGTCGGTAGGTCTCACGCCAGAAAAAAAAGTGCGCAACGCACGGTGTGCAACTTGCGCGGCGTGGGTGTTATATAAAACATCATCATCATCATCAGTTGCCATCTCCACAACGAAGGTTGGCTGTAATGGATCTCCAACGTCTTCTTGACTCTCGTCTTGGTGGTGCACTCTGATAGACTCCTTCCTGTCCATCTTTTGATGTTATCTTCCCACTTATAGCGCTGTCTTCCCCTTGCAAGTTTGCCTTCAACTCTCACTTCTGTTATGGTCTTCTGCAAGGTGTTATGCCTTTTTATGTGGCCAAAGTATTTTAGCTGCCGAACTTTGACCTCCCTCATTAGTTCTTTTTCATACCTAGATTTTCTAGAACCTCCTAATTTGTTTTCATCTCTTTCCATGAGATACGCCCCATTCTTCTATATATCCACATTTCAAGAGCCTCAATTCTTTCTTCCAAATGCTTATTCATCGTCCATGTTTCTGCACCATACAGAAATGCAGAATATATATAACACTTTATGATTCTCAGTTTTAATTTGTGAGATAACTGTTTGGATGTCAGTATATGTTTCATGTTGTTGAATGTAGCTTTGGCCATTCCTATTCTCTTCTTGATTTCTGTTTCACATCTGCCATCTTCTGTTATTATGACCAAGATATACGTAGCTCTTGACTTGTTCCAGGATTTTCCCATTTACGCTTATCTTTAATGTGGGTTTATCGTCTGTTTTGCTAATTATCATAGTTTTTGTTTTCTCAATATTAATGTCGAGTCCATATTCATGACTTATACTGTTCACTTGCTTCACTAGTTCTTGTAACTCCTGTTCGCTTTCAGCTAACAACACGGTATCATCTGCATATCTAAGGTTGTTTATCGACCTTCCACTGATGTTCAGTCCTGGTATTTCCTGTATCTGTTTGAAAATTTTTTCGGTGTATAAATCAAATAGGCAGGGGGACAGCACACAACCTTGTCTGACACCCATAAAACATAAGGAAGGGAAACCCGAGGCCTGTAAACAGCAAATAAATATTAGATAAACATAAAGGTATGTTTTCTGGCATTCGTAAGAAATAAAGAAGTAGAACACTAGACAACAGAAAAACAACAGACGTGAGTGGCTTACCCAGGACTCGAACCCCGGACCTTCCGTGAGACAATCCATCCTAGCTATGGAAGCGAATCACACTATCCTCCCTGCCATCTAGGCATCACCAAAAAATGATGCTTCGATGACTGGTCATTAGTGCGAACCGCAAGACACAACACCGGAAGTTTACAATGGGCAGCCCAGCCTATTAATGACGCAATCACTTCTGTTGTTCCCCTATTATACAGTATAGGTCAGTCATATACTGTATAGGTCAGTCAGTATATATAAAACAAATACTTTGGTTTTTTTTTATTATTATTCTTTCACGAAATTAGTAGCGCTCGACAAAGAAAAAGTGCGTAAAAATTGGTGTGCATGAGCTCTCCGATGTACAAATCACTTGAAAGTTTTTGTTAAAACCACTTATTATCAGGGAACACTCTTTGAAAACAATACACGAAATGTTGTCATCAAAGAACTTTTAAATTGAATCTAAAATAACATAATTCTCGCCGTGTGTACGTTGGTCACAGCTGAGGAATGCAACCGTGTTGAAAAATTGTATTGTTTCCATTATATATACTCTCCCGAAAATAGTTACAATCAACAAAGAGAAAGCGTTCAAATGACGGTGTTCATGAACAGTTTGATGACACTGTATAATGGAAAGAAACCAAAAACACTCTAAGAATGTACTTCTATCTGCTCATCCGGGAACGGAAACAGCACACTATAATTAAAAACCCGTCAAGTTTGACGGGTTATTGCTAGTTTTTACATAATGTAGGAAAATTTAAGTTGCTTGATCATTAATAAAGTTTTTATCACAAATGGAAATTTGTTGGCACATTTAGAAAAAGCACACATGAAATGAAAATAAACTATATACACTGTCAATTTTCCCGTCATTGTTAAAATGAAACTATTTTGCCTCATGGTGTTTGGCAAAGCATTCATTTGTTTGCAGGTGTGGATGATTTGTAATTTTGTATTACTGTATGAATGAATGAATAGTTTACAATGTAGTCTACGAAAGCCACGTTTCATTTATTTACACACATATCATACTTATACATATAACTCCATATAAGTGCATAATTTTATGCCATATCACTAGTTTTAAAAAAAATTTTAGCCGGAGATTGACTTCTAAAATTTCCAGATTGACTTCTAAAATTTCCAGAGTCGAAGTCGGAAAATTTGTTGACATTCTGCTGCATCCACTGCCGAAGAGAAATCGGGAAAGTACCCAAACTTTGAAAGCGGAAAAGCTCACAGCGTACAGACGTTTTCAGGTCTACTGCGATTTACTGAGCACTAAAAAGACAACAGACAGATGGAGAGCAAACAAAAAAAAACTACACATACACACAAATGCAGACGAGAACTGAAGATCGACATTGAATTGAACACACGAAGACATGACAAGACCGTGAACGGATGGCACAGGAATGTGCGGCGTGCTTTTTATTAGGATCTATGATGAGCTAATGGGTAATGGTGATGATTATGAAGAAAAAATAACAAATACACACTATCTGAAGAAGAAAGTACTATACCCTAAATCAGTGCTTCCCAACATTTTTCACTTCGCGACACACTTAAAGTGCCTTTCAAAATTCCACGGCACACTACAATATTTTAATATGGCATATATTTTAAAATTTGATGCAATCATAAGACAACGCTCTCCAATTTGTTGTAATGGATTGGTGGATGATGATAACTCAACTCATTATTTCTAAAAGTGTACGTGTGAGATTCTTTCGTAATACTTAACATAACATATAATTTTGTATATCATTATATGGTGTATTCTGCTTGGTATCACGGCACACCAGGCAGACTTCGGCGGCACACCGGTTGCGGAGCACTGCCCCAAATGACCAAACCAAAAGGAAGCGACCACAGACATCGATGGCCATACGTTCACACTGAGAAGAAGGTTGAACAATGGTGGATTTCCTAGATTAATGAATGGTATTACTGACATTAATACACTATATGAAGAAAGATAACACAATAGATGCTGTACGAAGGGTCTGTGGAAAGCTGAATAGATACTATACGGATCAACGGGAAAATATGCAAGAATCATTATGACATTAGCCATCTTACAAGGCGGGATCAGAGCACCATTTTTCGGCTCCGACCACAACATATACCACTCAGCAATTACTTTAACAGAATCCAACCACAACACACTTCAGAGTGCCAGCTACGTACCTACCTCTACGAAACTGTTGACCACCACCTCTTCGAGCGTCCAGCACTCGAAGATGGAACACCTTATTTGGAGCATAAGAACACCTTGCGAACACATGCACATACCACTACATGGCATTGGGCCGTAGGGCGAGAGTATAAACGTCGCTGGATCAATAATAACAACATATCATACTGAGACCTACAGCACTACTAGAACTTCAGAAATAGACAACATCACTATCTGACGTACAAAAACACCACGTGGAAGACAAAATAGAAAAAGCTATTGACATCCACACTATCGGGAAACTATTGACACTATATGAGAAAGATACCAACATAAGGCAGTTATTCAACATAAGGAATACAGCATTCAACACGTTTTTGAACTAAATGTATTTTTATTTTGTTATCAGCTAGTCATCCAACGTCTCTGTAATACCAACGTGTCTGTAATACCATCGTCTCTGTAATACCATCGTTTAACTAGTTATTGTAACTTACTCCTTCCTCTACTACAATGGGGTGTAGAGGTTTGCCAGAGAGAACGCCATACTATACTATCGACCGTCTTTCTCCTGGCCTGGTTTTAATCTAGTCCTCGGTCCTTCAGGGATTGCCTAATGTTCTCCCAGCGGACTCTGGGTGGTCCTGGCGATCTGGATCCCTGGCTCTTAGTTTCCCGTATTTGTCGTGGTAGTCGGTCTTCTTCCATTCTGCATACATGGTCAAAACCATCGTCACTGAGGCTGTTCCACAAGGATCTGCAGGACCTGGGCCTAGACAGGTCCCAAGCTTGGCTGAAAAAGTGAGGAGTGATGGCATGCACGGAGGCCGTAAGGAGGCAGCCCCTCCACCTAGCAAAGGCACAACAGGCCAATCACCTGTTTACCTTAAAAATGATTACAACAAACAACAAAGAAGAGTTATTGTAAATTCGGTATACAAAATACAACTACTAACTTAACCTTTATAATACACCATTTAAGACGCACACATCTTTTTCACACAAACGTTTCAAAATCAGCAGATACAATGAAGCGAATCGCCGCTCTCCTAAGTTTCCACTTTGTTCTGTAGTAAAGAATGTGTGTCCATTTATATATCTCTGTATACTTTTTCTACACTGGGTAGATCCCGTAGGTCTCTTATGCGAGAAATAAAGAACATGACTACTGATCCCTCAGTCATGTCGTACACGGAGACTAATCTTCTTCTCCTTCGAACCTTAACCCCTGACTGACAAAGCAGTCAGTGGCCATCACGCCTAGTGGCGTCTTGCAGGGCAGCAACAAAGTGTCCGCATTTTGCTCGGTCCGTGGCCATCCTTCTTGTCGTGCCCCAACTCTGGTATGGTGACTACATTATAAGGTTGTAAATGAGGCCGGCAACCTCATCATGTACATACATTGCTACAGAAACCACAGCTGCATGAGTATGTGAATTATTGGTGCAGGCTTGCTGTGAGGGAACCAGCTACAGTTGTAGTTCTATGCTCCATCCGGAGCGAACATGAAAATGGTGATACAATTTCTTTCTCCCATCATTATAAACTAATATAAAATACGGAGGGGTCAACTGTTTTGCTTCATAAAATGTAAAATTACTGTAAATCAATCATAGTTTATTGCCGTCGCAGCTGGAGTTGGGGGACCGCGCAATTTTATGCGACAGCACAATATGTACTGATTTACAATATTTGATTTCGTAACTGAGTCTGATCGCATAATGTTTTTAAGATTGCAAGCTCGTGTATTAATATTATACGGTCTAGGGAACAACGTTTATTACATTTGTAACGGTTTAGTCACCTTCAGCAGCTCTGTCTCCTTGTGGCTTTCTCTCGGTCGCGTCATGCATATACTTAACGGATGACCTTTTGGATGGCTTACTTGAATATTTCAAGTGGTCGACTGGCTTTTAGTATCTAAATGATGGAGAGTAACCAGCCAAAAGCCTACCCCCCCCCCCCCCCCCCCCCCCCCCCCTCCATAAGGTATACATCGGACGTGTTTTTTCGTCTATTTTACAAATGCTAACTTCTAAGCAGGTTTAGATTAATAGAGTAACAACTCATTCCAGGGAATATTTAGCTTGCAAGGATTAATCAAATTATCCCGTCATTTGGAAGCCACCACAAAAAATTTGGTATATACACCGGAACTTCTTCTTTGATCCTTAGCAGCCGACCGTCAAAGCAGTCAGTGGCCATCACGCATAGTGGCGTCTTGTAGGGCAACAACAAATTGATTCCACATTGCTCGGTCGGTGGCCATCCTTCGTACAGTGCCCCAACTCTGGTTCATACCTCGCATCTCAGCCTCCACAGTTCTCCGCCAAGTTGTATTTGGTCGGCCTCTCTTTCGTTTTCCTTCAGGGGTCCATAGCATAGCTGTTCTTGTGATGGCATCGGGGTCTCTTCTGAGGACATGGCCAACCCAGCTCCAGCGTCTGCCAGCTATGATGGTGTGCATGTCCTCTTGCTTGCTCCGAGTAAGCAGATCTTGGTTGGTGATGGCATTCGGCCAAAAGATTCGGAGAATTTTTCTTAGACATGTTGTGTGAAAAGAGGACGATTTCGACATTTCCTTCTCTGTAACTCTCCAGCTCTCCGCGCCATAGAGAAGCACACAGCTCTGATATAATCCTAATCGTGTGCTTGTACTGTACTGAGAGGACTTCCAGATGTTGTTTAGACTAAAAAAAGCTGTTCTCGCTTTGTTCATTCTGTTGTTGATGTCTTTGCTTGCTCCGCCGTCTGGTGTTACTATGCATCCTAGGTATGTGAAGGTATCTGTCTGTACCAATTGCTTATTCCTTACTGATATGGGCTCAGGGTTGCTCACATTGAGCGTCATGACCTCTGTCTTCTTTAGGTTGATATTCAGGCCC
The DNA here is from genome assembly GCA_024509875.1 of Oreohelix idahoensis. NCBI lineage: Eukaryota > Metazoa > Mollusca > Gastropoda > Stylommatophora > Oreohelicidae > Oreohelix > Oreohelix idahoensis. The sequence goes on from JAMPIV010011611.1 coordinate 59,069, forward strand.
ACCTTCTGGCTTTACTTATTAAATCTATCCGTTTTTTCCTGGATGTGTTGATGTGAATGTTCTAGTAGTACAATGTCATCTGCATATTCCAGATCTTCCAATGTAGAAAAAGTAGTCCATCTTATTCCTCTTGGACTGCCCTCTGTTGTCTGGCGCATCACCCAGCCTATGACTGTCAAAAATAGAGTGGTTGATAAGGGGCATCCCTGTCGTACTCCTGTCTTCACTTCAAAGGTTAGGTTGCTCTGCCCAATGCTACACGTAAAGTTGGCATAAAGGCTTTTTATGATTGACACTATGCAGCTTGGAATTCCATAAGCCCTCAGTATTTTCCATAAACTGTTCCTATGTATACTGTCAAAAGCCTTTTCAAAATCAACGAAATTAATGTACAGCTGTCTTTGCCATTCTGAGCACTGCTCTATAATGTTCCTGAGGGTAAATATATGATCTACACATCTTCTGTTCTCTCTAAATCCTGCTTGTTCTTTCCTCAGTTTGTGGTCTACTGCTTTTGAAATTCTCTATATAATTATCCTGCCTAGTATTTTGCTGGGAACTGAGAGAGAGAAGAGTTATTCCTCTCCAATTATTGCAGTCTGCAAGATCTCCCTTCTTGGGCAATTTGACAATTATTCTTTTGCTCCACTCTGTTGGTGTTGTCCCTGTTTTCCAGACTTGTGCAAATAGTGGTTCTAATAGTTCTGCTGCTAGCTCAGGGTCTGTCTTAAATAGCTCTGCATTTAAGTTATCATGGCCAGGATCTTTTCCATTCTTTAACCCTTTGATTGCTGTGATGATTTCTTCTTTTCGTGGAATGTCTGTATTAACATCTAGATCATTTTCAGCCTCAGGAACATTCAATTGTGTCTCTGGTGATTCCTTATTCAGAGTTTCTCTGAAATGCTCTGCCCATCTTGTTTCCTGTCCCTCTGCTCTCGTGATGAGATTTCCTTGCTTATCTATTATTATTATTATTATTCCTTTGACCGCCGACCGACTAAGCAGTCTTCGGCCATAACACCTTGCGGCGTCATTAGGGCAACAAGAAATCGTCCGTTGTTCCGTCACACCTATCGGCGTATATTGGTACAACAGACTTTTAATTGTTGTTTCTGTGATCAATGTGACAAGCAAGCGGTAGATCAATCCGCTGCTTATCTCTTACTAATGTTATATTGTTTGCACCTCGTTTCCCGCTGATGATTTTAGTTATTTTGTATACTGTGCTTTGTTCATTTCTCAGTGCTGCCTCTTCTGCCTGCCTTGCAAGGTCATCCAGAAATGTCCTTTTGTTAGCACGGGTTTGGCGTTTTACTTCCTTGTCCAACTGACTGTACTGTTCACTTTATATTGCCTTTAACCTGGGAGACAGCTTCTGTTTTCTTTCTTTTCATTTCCTTTCTCTTCGCTATCGTGTTTAGCGTATCTGGTGTTATCCAGTCTTGGCTCTTTCTTTCCTGGAATCCCAAGCATGACTTGCTGCTTTCCTTGCATATTGTTAAGATGGTGTTGAACTATTTACAACAATTATCTTCCTAACAGTGCAAGGTGTTTTTAAAAAACCCCATTTAAAAAAAAACGCGCAAGCAGACGACAAAACAGCTGAAGGGGATTCTGTGACTTAAAACCTTTGAAGATTTGCGTATTTTTCACTGATGGCAGAAAGGCAAAGAAATATTCTTAGTTTGAAAAGTAATCATCATCAGCTGTTATATCCACATCGAAGGTCGGCCGCAATGGATCTCCAACGTTTTCTGTCTCTTTTTCACTCGAAACAGCAGCACACAGTACAATGAATGTAACTTATAACTTTAAAAAGCAGTACACAGCACAATAACTGTAACTTTTCAGTTTAAACAGCAGTACACAGCACAATGAATGTAACTTTTCACTTTAAACAGCAGTACACAGCACAATAAATGTAACTTTTCACTTTAAACAGCAGTACACAGCACAACAAATGTAACTTTTTATTTTAAACAGCAGCACACAGCACAACGAATGTAACTTTTCACTTTAAACAGCAGCACACAGCACAACGAATGTAACTTTTCACTTTAAACAGCAGTGCACAGCACAACGAATGTAACTTTTCACTTTAAACAGCAGTACACAGCACAACAAATGTAACTTTTTATTTTAAACAGCAGCACACAGCACAACGAATGTAACTTTTCGCTTTAAACAGTAGCACACAGCACAACGAATGTAACTTTTCACTTTAAACAGCAGTGCACAGCACAACGAATGTAACTTTTCACTTTAAACAGCAGTATATAGCACCAAGAATAAAATTCAATCAACTTAGTCAAAACAGCCAGATATCTGGGACTTTACCGACAACCAAGCCCTCCTTTCACACACCAGATCCCAGGCAAGGAAAAAATTATACTACATGATTTAGATATCAAAATATTTAAAATGAAAATCTATAATTGTCACAGAATGGATTGGGGCGACCCCTTCTTCTTCCTAATCTCTGTTTCACTACGGCAGTAATCGGTACATTTTGTGTTGATTTTACTGCGATTTTTCCGAGTCGCACCCTTTTCTATCTCTGTCTACTGGAGCAGATATTTTGTATCTACATTCTTTCGCTACTTTCAGTATATTGTGTCTTCTCTGTTTATCTGACTCTCCTTGTGGACTATAATACTAAACATTTGCAGGAGCGGCTGAGAGAACATTATCGACAACCAAGTACACAGGTTAACACGTACATCGCCCAGCGCGATCTGCTTAATCACTGATACGGCACGGGTGCGTCTCCGTAAAGAGACGGATTTTGTGCGTGCTCAAGCAACAGATAAGACATTACTTTAGCGAAAGTAAGAAGTATTACATCTTATACACATTGCCGTGTGAAGTTACCGATGTGTCTGTGAGGTCGTCTGCCAGGCAATTGGATGTTTACAGCCCATTTTCAGAAAAGTAATGTTTGAAATTTTGCCTTAGATGAGTCATGCAAAATATTTAAATCAGATTGGCTGATCATCTGAGCTTCATAACAACGAATGCGTGAGAAGGTAGTGAATATAACCTGACGCTTCAGTCAGTCAAAACTAATGTGAAGATCGCTTGCCAGGACACTAGACCTTGCCAGAGTGAAGCCTAGAATTCAGAATTCCATTTTATCAGACCTGACACCTTTTATTTGAGTATTTATCAGGACTTACAAAAACAGCCCAGGAAATCTCTATCATTTTAATAAGGAAAGCCGCTGTCTGAGGAAACTGAAGGAAACACACAAAGTCAGAGAGCGAACGTTTTAAATTATCAACACCCCAGACGCGTCTAAGAGGCCGATTCAAGTCTCTTTTATTCATCTGAGCAAAAGTCTGTGAGCCAGGATTGGCGTAAGTTGTGATTTTACATTTTATATTACTAACATGTGAACTAACATATATATTACCTTGTGAATTTTAATGTGTGAAAGTGCTAGGAATGTCCCAGTCATTTGAGGCTGGCAACCTCAGCGTATGAAATGATGATTTCATGAACCACCACTGCCAAGGGCTGGTGATTGCTTTATTGCTAGTTTCGTAAATAAAACTAAAAGCATAAAGTAGCCCCAGGTTCCATATGGAGCAGGGAGGAAAAGATGAAAGAAATGATGTACATTCTAAGTATAATACTTACAGTTTCAAACCAGTGTGAATGCCGATGTTAACATATTCACTTAAAAATTAATGGAAGTTTCAAACTTTTCAAATCAGTGTAAACATAAATGAAAACATATTCAATTTATATTGTGAACACTTTTCAATCAGTGGAAATGTAAATGCACTCCACCTATGTTCCAGTCTTGACATATGGATGCGAGTCATGGGCAATGACTACAACCCACAAAAGCCAGATCCAAACCTCAGAAATGAGGTATCTGAGGAAGGTGGTTGAAGTAACAAGAAGAGACATGGTCCGCAACCAGACGATACGTCAAGGCCTAAAAAGCCACCCCCTGCAGACCCAAGTAGAACAGTCCCAATTAAGATGGTTTGGCCATGTCTGCAGAATGGGAGAAGATCGGCTACCACGACAAGCATGGGAAACAAAGAGCCAGGGATCCAGACCCCCAGGACGACCCAGAGTCCGCTGGGAGGACAACATTAGACAATCTTTGAAGGACCGAGGACTAGAATGGAGCCAGGCCAGGAGGAAGACAGCCGATAGGATAGTCTGGCGCTCTCTCTTCCAAACCTCTACACCTCACGGTAGAAGGGGAACGACTAAGTAAGTAAGGAAATGTAAATGTAAACATATTATATCTGTACTATTAACCTTTTCATTTAAATGTAAAGTAAATATAAAAGCTATTCAATTTAAATGTAAAAAAAATTTTATCCCGAGGGATCAAATTTAATTCTCATTGAGGGTAAATTCTGAGTTAAATGAGATGGTGGAATGGGAAGAAAGGGACCCCTAATCATGGGTCGGGAAACGCAATACTCAGGAGAGCGTTTCGTTTCTATTCTTTACCATAGTTATTGGTGGTACCAGCAGAAAGTACTATCTCTGGAATAAGAAGGAACAAGTGGCCTAAGCTGTAGGGACCATCTTTGTCAAAGTGTATGGTAAGACATTGAGGGACCATCTTTGTAGTCTCTCCCTGACATTTCTGGGAAATGAGCTACACTCGACAACCTTGACCAGTGACATGTGTGAGCAGTGTAAAAGGACCCAACCCATCAGTGGCGGCTAAGTTCAATATATGCTGCCACTTGAACTTTTTGTAACAATTTACCTCCTATCACGACCGTGAAGATAACCTTTTCTTCATCGATAACTATTCAAATTATTTTCAAACTGTTCAAACTTAAGTGATTATTAAATTTTGTTATTTGTAAATTTACAAATTTTACTTCGATTTAATCATTTTAAAGTTACTGCATGTTTGTCTCAGTCAATTTACTACAGGCATTCTAAACTGAGCTTTACCAGAATAATAAGAATTCCCCTGAGTTAATCAGAGGTGGGGACTTAAATGACTTAACATAAACCATTGCATCATCCTTCACAAAAGTTGTCCGCAGTTTCTAGAATTAACATGCTCAGCCAAATGCAGCATTGTTTTCACTTATCCGAATATCCTGTGAACACCCCTTTGTGAAAGAAGTGTCATTAACCTTCTATCTACATATCTGCCAAGAGTAATCTTGTGCGAAGGTAGATACCTTTGAAGCCCATATTAGATACTCTTGAGTTTTGGCCACTGTTGGACCACTACTGCAAAGCAGGGGAGGCAATACCGTCACAATAATGAAAAGACAAAATGCACCAAACATTAGCCAGACTGTGCCTGGATAAACATGCTTCCAGAATGCCAAACTCATGCATACACTATCTTGGTGCAACCATAAGAGTTGAAAGAACTCACAAGTATATCATGTCATTAATCACACTAACTGACGACAAGAACCAGACAAGTATCAGTGGTAGAAGAGATGAGAAGGCGCTGGAGATGGATAAACTCACTCAGTGAAGAAACGTGGTGAAAGATTTACAAGGTAATCCATGTCCTGTAATCCCCAGGGTAAGATGGGTAGAGGGAGACAGGAATGAAAGGGATGAGAAAGACATGGAAAGACATTGAGCTGACAGCACTGGACAGGGGTACTTGGCGTGAGTTTGCTAACGGGCTATGCTCCGTGGGGAGCTGAAAGGTACTGACTTAAACCACATAGGGTAATATAAGGAAACTGAACAAAAATTCAAGTCCTTTACAAAAAGTGTCCAATTAACAGAGTGGTTAGAGCGCTGGGTTCGATTCACGGTATCGACACGCTTCAGTCTACCCAGCTGTAAATGCACTTGAGTTAGGGAAGGAAAAGGCACCAAGGAAGGGAACGGTCGACACGCTTCAGTCTACCCAGCTGTAATGCACTTGACTTAGGGGAAGAAAAGGCCACCTCTCGATGCTGGACCTAGTATAGTGAAGTCTCTAACACTTCACTCCACTACAGCAGTATCTTCTATGGGACTACCTTACCATACACAAAAGAAAACCTAAACAAGTTAAACTCTAAGGAGATACCAATAACCGCCAGCTGATCACTGCTTTCTTTGAACATAATCAACTTGACGTCTGAGAGTGTGCGAAGAAGAAACCCAAATGTCAAGTCAGTCCTAAGGTCTTAAGAGGCCAGCGATAATGCTAACAAAGAATTTACTGACTTCATAAATGAACACTGGCACAGAAGAGAAAGACTGAAATTATATGACTCGATCATAAGAGTAGAAATGAGGAAAAGAATCTCTCAGATGCCAGTAAAACACAAAAATTAAAAAAGACAATGGAGGAGGGTAAGATACAGTGAGAAAAATACACTGGAAGAGGAAAGGACATACAGTGAGAAAACACACTGGACGATGATATGACCACTCAGTGAGAAAAATACACTGACAGAAGAAATGTACACAGTGAGAAAAATACTTTGGAAGAGAATAGGATACACAATGAGAAAGTGACTTGCTAGAATCATAAGGTAGTAATTGTTCTTAAACCTAAAGGTTAAAAAAAAAAAACAGATCACAAAACATGAAGGAGTGAATTGCATATAGAAATAAGGACAAAGAAGAGACCAAAAGAACTGGAGCAGACTGCACAGAACTTTGGTGAGAGCTGGTATCATTCGCCCCATAAATGGCAGAAATGTGAAGAAGAAAATCTCAGAAACTAATATATTCAACCAGCACAGACTCTGCATTATGATTTTTATCTGAACAGCTGACGTAAGCCTCTTTCATTGTTCGATTGTATCCCATACGTACCCTTCTTGTTATATTTAAAACAAGGATCACTTTTTTTTTTTAAAATAATATTTTGTCTCGTTTTGGCAAGGCACATTCCATTCAACCTAGACACGCGGCTCATTGGTTATTGTCCGAGATTACATAAAATCTTACCATGCTTCATACAAAGCAACAACAAAAGTAAATAAATAAATAAAATCAGACCCAAAGAATAACAAAGAATTCAAGTAAGCCTTCTGAACATCAGGGACACACACACACACACACACACACAAATTAATAATCTTATTTAGTAAGATTTTTTTGTTTATTCTTCTTCTTTTCTTGTGTATTGTAAACCTGAAAGGTTCTGAAATGCAAAAGTTCTTCTACACAAATAGCCTCTATAATTCTTTGAGATCAATTTCTAATTTATTCATTGATCTTTTTTTTGAGTATGGCTTATCCACTCAGTGTTATACAGTGAGTTTGGTCTGTGCAGACTTGCTTATTTCTTCAGTGTATCCCTGTTATGTCTGGTTGTTTGTTGACTTGTAGGATGTTACTTATCAGTGGGAACTTGGACTGTTGGTTTATATGCCATTATCAATATCTTCAGAGACATAGTAATAAAGGGTAAGGTTTAGGAATCCTAAACCTAACCCTAAAATCTAATCTTACTCCTAACCCTAGCGACTTTTTTGGATGACATCGAAGAATACGTCCCACTGTTCTTTATTTCAACCTAAATTTCAAACAAAACACCATCGCTTGTTTGTTGTAACATTTTTCAGTGTGACAAAATAATAACATGGTTCGGCCATCTGCGCTCTGTCTGTTCAACATTTTCGTGTCCCTGAAATCTGTCAATCAACTTTCAAGCTTGTTTTAATTCTGTAAACAAAAGTTGCAAGAATCAGGCAAAGAGAATGAGACTGTGATGTTAGTCATAACTCAAAATCTGACATGCTCGTCAAAGTGGTGAATCAGTGCTTCTTGCCCGGCCTTAGCTTCAGCACTACTAACATGAGAATCCGTTGCATTCTAGCAGTAGGCTAACGAGTAGCGAGAGATTATGGGGGAAAGGGAAAAAAAATTTTGTGGGCTTATTTGGTTACGACCTGGGGTGGGAGAAGAGTTGTACAAGGGGTTAACACTTACCCGATACTGCGGTTATAGGAACTTCGTTCTCATCAAATCCTTTCTCTGTATAAGCCTTTTTAACTTCTATACAAGCTGTGCTGATGTTAAGACACTGGCCGCAAGAGATTACTAGAAACAGCACACATGCTTTGAAACACTGTGTTACAGAAAGCCTTTGAAAGTCGGCCATTTTCCCACTGCAGAGTAAAACCTCGATAAATCCTTGGATAGAGAATAATCCACCGCTGAAATTATATCACAAAACACACCAAAATCACCGCTTGATAATGACACATTCATAACACAACATTGAATCAAACTGCTAGCAGACGCAACGATATGATGTCCCGTTGGCGAATAGTAGATCTCCCATTTTTAGCTCAATTTCCACCGATGGAAAGTCTCACAATTCTCCCTGACACTATAAGCAATTCTTATTCTTCATTCGCATCTGTCTCATAAACTTGGTGTTACGTCTTCATACCGTTTCTCCCACAAGAGGAATAATGGAGGCCAGGCTGTTTCTATCACAGTGTCAATATTATCTGAGAACATGGTCTACTGTTTGTTTGTGATCGTTACATAGGAACAATATATTTTTTAAAATGTATTTAATATATTTATATCTGTATTTTTCACCATGTAATTATATGTTTACACACTGAAGATCTCTTAGTTCGTATGGGGTCGCATGCTTCTATTATATCTAATAATAAATTTTTCTTGAAACTGTTTTTTTTTTTTTTTTCCTCTTCGTGTATTATGCTGTGTTCGAGTTGAATTTTGGCACCCTTTTCTTTTGCTGTCGGCGTCTGTGGCCTAATGGATATGAACGCAGTTTCATAATCCAGATATACCAGGTTCGAAACCTGCTGCAGGCGGTTTGGTAGCAGATCGCTTTGTGTGGATTTTTAACAATGGTATAAGCGCTGTACCGTTCAGAAAGCAATGGCAAACTACTGAATGACAAAAATTGCCTAGAAAAATCACAAACAGCCAATAAAAGCTGGGGTTGATTGCCACGTCCTGTAAAGGATAAGCAACTAACTTTAACTTTCTTTTGCTAGCCTATCTGCCAGTTTATTTCTACATATCTTGAAATGAGAAGGAATCCATTATATTTTCACTCTGTTGTTAAAGTTATAGCTGTCTTCGTGAACACTATCTTAGCTTTAGCATTACCCCTTTCTTTCCATGATGGTTATTGCGGCTCTTTTCAGTACCTCTGCCTCAGCTTTAAAGTTGTTTGAGAATTTCCCAATGGCCACCGAAATATACATTTTCGGTCCATTCTTTAGTAAATGCCTAAGCATCTTCTGTCATAGCCGGTAATGGAGTTGTGTATACGCTCTTAACTTCATTTAAATGCTCCCAATGCATGTGCAGCATAAAGCCTTTAGTAATAAAAGAATGACTCCTGAATTGTTTTTACTAACAGGAAAATTGGCGAATACAAGTTTCTAACGCCCTAAAACCAGCATGCTCCAAATAGATTAGCCTCGTACGCAGAGCCGGATTAACGTAGTAGCACAAGTAGCATATGCTACGGGCCCCGCGCTTTTAGGGGCCCCGGGCCAATAAATATGTATACCCTTCAAAAGAAGTTAAGGACCATTTTTATTAAGGGTGCAAAGTGAAATGAAAATGAAAAAAAAAAAAAACACAGCACTTCAAAATATAACATGACAAGCTTATCAGTGACAATCAACACTATTTTCATGACGGTTGCATTAACGTGTGTAAAATGACAGCACAGCAATCAATACAACCCTCATTTTCAAAATTAATGAGAATAACACCAAAGGTTAACATTGTCAGTAGCGTGTGTGTCCTCCATTATTGGCGATACTTTCAAGGCACCGATATCGCATGAAAATGATGAGCTTGCGAATGAAGCATTGGAGCACTGCCTGCCACTGATGCTGAAGTACCAGAAGCAGTTCATGCAGAGTTGCAGGAGATGGCGGATGTTGCTGAACTCGTCGCCCAAGCTCGTCCCAAGGATGTTCTATGGGATTCAAATCAGGACTGTTTGCAGGCCAATCCATTCTATTGACACCCGCTTCTTGCAGGAAAGCATTTACTGCACGAGAACGGTGTGGTCTTGCATTATCATCTTGAAGGACTGCATTGTGCCCAATAACTTGCAGGGCTGGGATGGCAAGAGGCTGTAGAATCTCGTCACGGTAGCGGTCACTATTCAGATTCCCAATCACATGATAGAGGGAGGTTCTGGGGAGTAAACTAATGCCTCCCCACATCATCACTGATCCAGCACCATATCGGTTACGTTCGATGACTGCAGCATCACTAAAGCGTTCACCACGACGCCTCCATACTCTGATTCGTCCATCTGTAGGCTCCAAGACAAATCGGGACTCATCCGTGAACATAACGTTAGCCCACTGTGCACGTCGCCACTGCACGTGCTGCATACACCATGCTAAACGAGCTGCTCTATGGGCAGCAGTCAAGTGTGGTCGAATGGCTGGACGACAAGCACGAAGGTTGGCATCGTGAAGGCGATTCCGAATAGTCTGATCACTGACTACAGTGTTGGTAGCATCTCTGAGGAACTGTCTGATAACATTTGCACTTGCAGTTCTCCGTTGCAGTGCTTGCCTCTGAATTAAGCGATCTTCTCGAGGTGTAGTGACTCTAGGACGACCTGTGCGTTGCCGTTTCTCGACGATTCCAGTCTGGGCAAAGCGCTGCTGCAGTCTGACAATAACTGAATGAGATACTGCAAGCCTCTGAGCTACATTTTGGACAGTAAGACCTTCCTGCAACCACGCAATGGCTCTTCTTTTATCCACAGCACTCAGCTTTCGTCGTTGAGGCATATTGTTGTGCAATGGTTATGCAGCACTTGTGTTGCTTATAAAGACACTTTTGTGAGTACAGCTCAAGACCAACACTATGGTCTCCCACATGCATCACCATTTTTGGAATAGCAGGTACTTTTTTCATGCTCAGACATCATTAAAAAACACCCACATTTTGGCGTCTCAGCAGCATTTTTTCAGCGTGCTTGCTGAGCTTAACACTAGCACACGGTATGCTGGTGGCCCATGCAGCAAGTGTTGAGTGTTTGTCGTTCGAGAAAAATCAATGTCAGATTAATTGCTTATGAAATATAACTTTTATAATTTTTATTATTTTTGGGTCATTTTCACCTACTGGTCCTTAACTTCTTTTGAAGGGTATACATAATTTTTTGGTCATCTTTTAATACGAGCGTTGATGGGAAGGAGCGAAGCTCCTGACCGGGTTGGAAGGAAAGTCCACTGACCACCCCCCCCCCCCCCCCCCCCCCCCCCCCCCCCCCCCCCCCCCCCCCCCCCCCCCCCCCCCCCCCCCACCGCCCCCCCCCCCCAGCCTCGCAATGACGTGTCATTGGGCCAAAAGAGCTGGAAAGCTCGAGTGCCGCTGGTTAGAGAAAAGAAAAAAAAAATACGAGCGTTAAACCAATGATCTTGTGATTTATGCCATCTTTAGCGCCTTTTCATTTGGTGTCACGAAATTGTGAGAGAAAGAGCATAAGAGGGTGCATAGTGTGACTCTTCATTATTTTAATCTTAACTGTTTGCGGACGGAAGCCATTTAAGTGGCGTTGAAAATTTGGTCACGTTTGGACGGAAGCCACTTTTTTGGCTCTAGGCGACTGCCCCTCTAATTTTGTTTCGTTCTTTGTGAAATGAATTTGCATTAACAATAAAAACTAGAATTTAGGAAACGGAAACTTCCTGTTTTAATTGAGGTATACGGCGTGCTCGCACTCTCTTTCGATCTTGATTAAAATTTCTTGATTTGTAAGGTTAGAAAACTCAAAAAATGAGCAGTAGACACAGAGATATTGGACGTAATTATGCTTCTGGAAGTGAAAAACGTAAAGCGAAGGAAGAAAAAGAAAGAAGAGATCAACTTGTGATAACAAAACACGTAAGCTGACAGAATATTTTGATGTTCATGGTGGTGGTACTCTAACCGCTGAAGCTGGAAGTACAGGAACAACTAGTACTAGTGCAGGCTGTGCAGCAGAAAGCATACAGCAAAACCCAGTATACACTGAGTCTGAATGTGAAAGAATAAGTGAAACGAAGAAGTACTCTAATGATATTGGTGATTGGCCGAACAATATAGATGACTGTGAGCGTGAATATTGCATATCCAAGGGAAGTGAAAAATGTCAACATGTTGATAGTGCCTTCTCTTCATCCGTGCGATTGTATGACACTGAAAAGAAAACTCGATACTGTCAGAAGTCTTATTTTACACATATTCATAAACTTACAAACAAGCAACATGCAAGAAAATGGTTATGCTATTCAGAAAGTAAAGGGCGCCTATTCTGTTTCCCATGCAAGCTTATGAGTTCAGAATGTTCATCAAAGTTTATTGTGGAAGGGTTTAATGACTGGAAAAATGCAAGCAATCTATTGCGTCGACATGAAGAAAGCTCCTCACATAGACAAGCTTTAATTTCACTGTTGATGCGTAAAAACAAAGGTGAACGTGTCGATTCCCATCTTGTGAAACAAATGGACATTCAAGAAAAGTATTGGCACAAACTTCTAGAGCGAATAATTGAAGTTGTGAAGTTTTTAGCAGAACGAGGCCTTTCATTTCGTGGCAGTGATGACATTGTTGGGTACCCTTATAACGGGAATTACTTAGGGTTGTTAGAATTACTTGCCAAGTTTGACCCTTTTCTGACAGAGCATATAAGTACTCATGCAAACAAAGGATTTGGACATACATCATATCTATCTAAAACAACGTGTGAGGAATTCATCAATCTGATTGGATCCAGCATACTGGATCACATTCTCTGTGAAGTGAAGAAATACAAGTATTATTCCGTTTCATTGGATTCTACTCCAGATATATCTAATATGGACCAGCTGACTTTGACTCTGCGCTATGTTTTGCCATCTGGACCAGTTGAAAGATTTGTGACATTTTTGGATATGGAAGGTCATAGTGCTGAACAGCTTACTAAAAGTCTACTTAATTTTTTAAAGGCAAATGACATTGATATTAAAGACTGCCGTGGTCAAAGTTATGACAACGCCAGCAACATGAGTGGCGAGTTTATAGGATTACAAGCACGAATTAATTGATAATGATAATTACTATGCAAATTAAAAATGTATGTGTTCAAATATGTTTGTGTTGTATTATTGTTTTTTTTTTTAATATAGGGCCCCTTTCTTAACATATGCTACAGGCCCCGCACTAGCTTAATCCGGCCCTGCTCGTACGGCCTGGGTGGCAACTATAGTTTGAGAAGAAAACTCATATTACAAACCACCTGCTGCCTTGTAGGTAGGCTGGACACAGCCAATGGTTAAGGAAAGTAACCAGAATAAAATATTTGTTAAAATCAGATGTTCTGAAAGGAAAGATGCTACTATCGCAACCAAGCTTTAGACAAGGCACGGAGTATCATACGCTTGAACAAAAATAAAAAATATGCTCTAAGTAGAGAATTTCAAATTTTCTCCACCATTGCCATATTACGCCCTCAAGATCATTAACCTTACAGATAATCTCGACGATAGCAAGGACTTGTTGAGTGTACACGTTGGCGATATCTTTGCACCAAATGTTTTCTCCACTGAAGAGTTAGCTGCTGCGCAGTTTCGGTTCACAGGCATGATGGGAGAAACATTAACAACGTTTACAAACAGAATATGCTTTCCTAGATTTTGCCCTAAAAATTATGGCGTGCCATTTCGGAACTAAAGAATGCACTTGAAGAAATAAGTTTCCAATCCTTGAACAAGTTGCATTTGCGACTATGGTGCTCTCATATTCAGCGCTGATGTACTTGAAAAGCATGTCTCCAAAGAGAGGGTGGGTTGTTTCCCAATACATAATATTTATGATGCTAGGCGCGTTTTTGTTTTTGAAGCAAGGGCATACTCCAAATGGCGTGAAGTAGGAATATCTGCATTAAGAGGAAGAATACAGTCTTCTATTGCTTCTGTTTATGCGGAAATTATAATTTAAAGCTATTGGGTAGTGTTAGTTTTAATTTCGGCTCATGTACTGGTGAAAAAAAAAAAAGTTTTTTTTTTTTTTTCATTTTTAGAAAAGTGAAGTAACCACTGTATAAAAGACTTGCTGAAAACATAATTTACATGATAAATGCCATATTTCGGTGTACATACACCTTTTCTTTAAATTTTTGTTTTACAGGTTTACCGCGTAAACAATGACGGTGAATCGTGAAATTTTGCAATTGAAACATTCAAATCATTAATCTCTAAGCCTCAGTCTCTGGGTCGGGCAAATTCATTTTCTAGGTTTCGGAAAAAATCTCGATACCATTATTGAGCACACGCAGCAAACGGGATAAAGAACTCCTGTGACTTCTCAGATTCGGTGATTGTAGAATCTCTGTGGACTGGTTTCTTACGAACTGCAGCATTTCCGTTTCTTGTTTATAATTATAAAAAAAAAAAAATTAAAAAAGGGGGGGGGGGGGGCACTGTATGCTACATACAAAGCAGACACAACATACCTTCATTATAACACATTTGGTTGAACGGGGGACGGGGAGAGAATTGTTCCACATTTAGAAGAAGTATGCTCCAAAAATAAATTTTAAACCACGAAGAACCTTGAGCCAATGTTAAGCAACCATTAATTAAGTTAATCGCCAGATGTGGCAATTTGATAACGAGCGCATAGCGAATTAGCTCTGTTATATTTTTTGAACTAAATAACTGTGTAAGGCTTGCGGCGTTAGCCCTTGGCTAACAGGATGGATATCAGCTGCCTTAACTGAGAGATCAGTTGCGTTTCGCTTGGGAACATGGGCATCAAAACCAAAGCGCATTTGCCCAGAACTACCTCAGAGTTGTCCACTATCACCGAAGCTGTTTAGTATCTGTAACGTCGGTTCTTGTTTGTTTGTTTGTGGTGGGTCTGTTAATATAAGTACATCGTGCTGACAACTCGAATGAATAAGGGCATTTGTCATCACAGGACATAAAACTGGCAGAAGAACATAAGTCGTCTGGTGATGGGTCCACTATACACGTCGTATAATATTTCTTTAGTTCTTCACAAAAATTCAAAAGGAGGATCCCGTTACATGCCCATTGAGGCATATTGGGAATATGGTGTTAATCCAATATTTTCTTGACCATCGGCACACTAGGGGGTGATGTGGTCAGCATTAACCTTCCCAGAGTTGCTCTGGTACCCAATTCATGAGGCTGGGTCGACCCCGGAGCCGTTTGCGGTCTAAAAAAATCCCGTATCAACTGGGAATCGAACCATGGACCACCGAGCTAGGAAGCCAGTGCACTAACCACTGCGCTACCGCGGCTCCCCAATGTGACGATATTCTCAATACAATAGCTAAATTAGATAATATTCTAGTGCGTGAAGTCAAAAATAAGATAGAAAATAAAAATTGAGTCCAGCGTAGTATTCGCCTACGCCCGCCCGCATGTCGATTCTGATAAACCTAATAGCCGAACGAAAGATACTGCCTTTTCGAAAAATTCGTCCTTGAGATTAAATGTAACACTTTTGCAAGGTCAAGTCGAATTGCCAAGACGAGAGTGAAAGAATAAAAGAATAAAAGAGGGGAGGGATGGAAAGACAGAACCTAGGGAACGCCGTCTCGCGTTGATTTCACAAAAGGCAACTCGAGCAACATAGCCTTGGGCATTTTTCAAATTACGATACAAAACTAAAAAATATTCGGCAATTGGTCATGTAAAAAACTGTGGTGAACTTCTAAATACAATATCTAAATTAGAATATAACAGTATAGTGCATAAAGTCAAAGATAGGATAGTACTACAAATTTTCATTGTTGGCGTCGCCTACGCCTTCAGCTTATTATTTGATAACACATTAGCCGAACAAAAAGGGTAACCAAATTTTCAAATTCGTCCTTGACGACAAACGTAACACTTCCCTAGGTCAACTAAGTATTTGCCTAAAATACATTGTGGAAGGGAGAGGGACGGATAGATAACCCAACGCAAATCACGTCTCACATTTGTTTCTAAAAATAAAACTAACTTGCTAGTATTGCCTTAGGCGGTTTTCAAAAATACGATGTAACGTTAGAAAATGTGGACACTACGATCAGGAAACTCGCTTAGCTATTATTGCGAATGACATAAACTCTCGTAATTAGCTTGAAAGTACATGGAAAAAGAATTGAACAGGAGGTAGTTTAAAAATAAACAACTAACATGGAAAAAAAATATAGAATTTTGAACCAAGCCACTTAGCCCCATAAAAATCATATATTCGTGTACCCGAGGCCTTGCTGACCAAGAATATGTTATCAATTACATAAATAGTCCACTAATTAACTAAATATTGGTAATAATACATAGAGAATCGGAGATACTGTCAGGTCAAGTCATATCTGCTTAGATTGGATAGCATATTTTTTTTTGGGGGGGGGGGGGGAAGTAGGTGAAGGAAAGGCAAAGATAGTACGATGAAACGGATTGGATGAAATTTGAAGGAAGCCGTAATATTATTGGCTGACCTAATATACAAATCTAGTTGGTAGTAGTAACGCATAGTGGTTTGAGATATTTTTTTTTAAATTCATTCAAAAAAAGAGATGCTTGGTCTCATTGGCCAAAGCTTTTTACATGATAGGAATAGTAGGATGCTCGCTGGAATTTTTTCAAAATATTCAGAGGAGCAAGAAGCGATGAGCAGACTTGTGCTTTTTATTAATAATACTACCATCTGAAAGCAGTCTGAACAGAGGCAGTGACGAAAGTGTGCTATAATTGGTTGCCTAATTCATCGTTACTTGTTTATATTTCCTTGATATGTGGCAAGATTGATTTTATTGACTTTTTAATAAACAAGGGTTTGTGTGTAAGAAAAGGCCATGAAAAAAGATTGTAATTAAATGGTTCCATAGCAGACTTAGGCATGGCCTAGATGTTGATCCATCATATAAGGGACTATCTAAGGAGTTTAGAACTACAGGACTATATATATGATCGTCATACAGGAACATTACACCTATCTTATTGCATGGAAAAGATTACTGCAGGAATGACAGAGGCGTAGCATCCATTAGGGAAGAGAAAAGAAAACTGGTACCATTTGTTCCATCAAACTAAAGTGGAGAAGCAGAGTTGTCAGAGAGAGCTGACCATGTTCTTTTGTATTGCATGTATGTTTACATGTAAATTAGGAAAAATTAGTTTGATATTAAGACCGAACCATAACTTGCATTGACAGGGGTTCCTGCTGGCACTTGTCTGGTGCTAGTACTCACTCATTGAAGAAGTCTGCACGATTTCAAAGAGTCTCTGGCACCTGCTTGTATTAAAGAAGTTCAAGTCCAGAGGAGACTGAAGTGTTTGGCCAAACCGACTACAACTGCGGCTTATTCCAGGATCCAGATAAGTTGAATATCTGGCCTGGGACAACCTATCACGATTAAAGAATAATCTCCTGTGCTTACAAAAACATTCATCCTAAAGAATATAATAAACCATCATAGTGAAACAAAAGACAGTGGGATGATGACAATCCTCAACCTGCTTCCCTGTACTAGTATTTAAAAAGAGTAAATAACATCAGAGTGAACATTTGTAACAATGTACTATGGACAATATGTTGTGTGTAAATATCTTTATATATATTTGTAAATATATCTATCCATCTAAATTGATTCTCATTGACTGTAGTCCTGACCAAAACAACTTTAGGCTCAGGACCAATAAAGTTTAACAAAAGATATATTTAAATATAAAATTTAACAGCTGGAGTTAGTTGAGTTTATCATAGTACTTAGTATATGTTTGTATATGTTTTTGTATGGAGATTCTTTACAACACTCTTACAATACCCTAGACACTTTATGTAGCTTTCAGTCACGCTAGTCAAAAAAGAATATAACTTAGAGTGAGATCGTAATGTGGTAACAAGGAAGGTACTCTGTAATACAGTTGTTCATTGTTTACCTCAGAGACCTTCACAGTTGACCTCACTCGAGTACAACTATATGCACACCATTCTTCTTAACATCAAAACCCACCACAACAACCTTAGCTCTTATAAGGAATGACGTAATTCTAACGTACTACGGAAGATTCTCGTATTTAGGTTGAAAATAGTTAGAAAAAGAATGGAACTGGTGGTAGTTTCTAGTTTTGAAGACTAACATAGAAAAAATATGGAATTATGAACCATAATACACAGGGCCATAAAAATCATATATTCGGATGCCTTATGATGTCCTGAGCAATAATATGGTGTCAGTTACCCACTAGTACAAAAAAAATAACCAAAATAATGGCAATAATATTATGTATGATAAGACGGACTGACGAGAAAAAAGATCACGCCTGCTTAATTTTTTCATGACATATTTTGAAAAAAGCTTTGAGTAAATAGGACTAAAAGGTACCAAGATTTTGATTGGCTGTAGTTTAAAGGAAGGCGAGAGGGGATTGATTAACCTAACACTAAAAATATACTTGTAGTAGTAAGCGTAGTATTTTGGGAATTGTTTTTTAAAGTTCGATTTAAAATTCATAGTCCTCTGCTTCTATTGGCCAGCATAGTTGATATTGAGGAAAAATTGTTAGGCTAGGACGTCATTTCTTTAAAAAAATCTTGCCACGAGACGATGAGAGCAGAAGTGTAATTCTAAATACAAATATTATAAACTTCTGGACAGGGCAGTGATAACTTGGGCCAGATCTGCCAGTCATCGTTGTTTGTGTGTAATATTCATTGAAATTGTGGTAAGATTGAATTCATTAACCATTTTATTTAAAATAAAGTTTGAATGTGAGATACTAACATACGACTGTAAGTAAGTGAGTCAATGGCAGACTTAGGCAAAGCCTAGAGATTGATCCATCATTTGATAACCTATAAGAGAGGTGTAGAACTACAAAATTATATATGATTGTCATCAAGGAGCATAACACCTATCATATTGTATGGAAAAAGATTACTCTTGGACTTGCAGAGGCGTTGTAACCATTAGGGGAGAGGAATACTGGTATACATTGTCACTTCAAAATATAATGGTACAATAGGTTGTCATAAAGAGCTGACCCTATGCGTTTGTTTGTACTGTACCTATAATTAACTGTGGAATATGATTGTATACTTATTATAAAGAAGGATGCATAACCTTCTTATTTCAGGGGTTGTGGCCCTGACAGTCACATAAAACCAGGCTCGTGGGAATTGATTGATTCCTGACTTTGTTGCATAATTCGGGCACGTACTGGAGGCCATTGTCTTTTATGAAGTGAACCAGATGGTCCATCGAACCTAGGACAAGACTTACCAGGGTTCTCATTCGAAGTTAAGTGCCCGTTCGGCACTGAGAGTCTCAACCTCTATGAACCTCAGTTATTAGAAATAAAACTGACATTATCACATAAAAGAATTCTACCTGTGATACATGAAAATAAAATGAACGATAGGGAGTGATGATAATCAACAACCTACCATTTTACATATACCAGTATTACCCTATTTAGAAAACTACACCTACACACGTTGATTCTATTAATACTTGTATTATGGACAGAAGATCCATTGTATAAATTGAATATTGTAAATAATTCCATTGATTTCACTTTTGATTGTCAATCCTGATTCAAACAAAATAGAGTCAGGATAATAAATTGAAAAAATTATTAACGTTACACAAAATTCAACCACTGACTTACTTAAGATAGCCTTTTAAAGTGTAGTGTGTATGTGATTGTTGTAGTACTGTTGTGTTGTGTTGGATAATAAAATACCTGTTTATATGTTTAATTGGTTAATGCAACATTACTCTACTTATACATAACCCTAGACACCAAACGTAGTCATCATCATCATCATACATTCTAGTCAAAGAATAAGTCTGAGTGAGATAATAAAGGTGGTAGCAGAAAGGTACCCTGTAACTTAACATAATATTTATTATATTCAGGGACCTTCACAGCTGACCTCATTCAGTACACTAAGAGTACATAACAACAACATTTCTTAACATCAAATCCACCACACCCAAAAATTCAAGCAATGGCAAAAAATGGAGAATCTTGAACATCTGTCTCCTCAAACAAAAGTGCATGGTTGTCGTGAGAAATTCTAAATCCACATATATAAATTAAAAAGTAAATGTAAAGCCTAACGAATTAATTCAATAAAAGGAAAGAAGAATGGTAAAAGAACAGTGCGGTCACAATAGCGTACGCCTGTATTATA
This sequence comes from Oreohelix idahoensis, assembly GCA_024509875.1. Taxonomy (NCBI): domain Eukaryota; kingdom Metazoa; phylum Mollusca; class Gastropoda; order Stylommatophora; family Oreohelicidae; genus Oreohelix; species Oreohelix idahoensis. Next base: position 79,178 of record JAMPIV010011611.1, read on the forward strand.
GAACGTCATGCTAGTTAAACAAGAAAACTCCTTTTTATGCTCCGTCTGCATAATTGTAACGCTTTCACGTTTGCTAGTAAAGCCTACTGCATAAACTACACGCGTTTCTAGAAAATAAAACTGGTACTGTGTTTCTTAGAAAACCTTGAGATAAACACACTGCGTAATGACCTAGATTTAATATTCCATTAATGTCATTTATGCACTACGTAAACTAAAAGACAGACGGACTTAGAGAGAGAGAGATGTACGGAGGAACGCATGCAATACTACCAACGCGATATAAAATTAATGCCACCCCCGCGAAAGGCATGCAGACTTGCTTTTTTTTCAAATAAACAGGGACAAAAAACACTACCAATACGAGGTTAGGTTTTTAAAAACATAGTTAATGCTTATTAGGAAACATGACACAATACTGTTTTACGTCTGAAATCCTGACATTAGCCTGACAGTACAGAAGACACCCCATAGTATGGAAGTGAGGAGGTGGTAACAGCACGACTATCCTAGAAGAAAATACATATTTTGAACGAAACCACTTGGCTCCATTAAACTTATATATTTGGGTGCCTTAGGTCTTGCTGACAAAGAATATGTTAGGTGTTAAGCAAATAGTCTAATAATTAACAAATTATAGCCAAAATATTATAGTGGTGTTGTCTGACAACACAGGATCATATTTGCTCATAATGGCGTGTTTGGACACTGCTTTAGAGGAAATGAGGCCACCACGTTAAATCCGATTTGATTGGCTAGAATTATATGTAAGGCGAAACATGATTAGTCGATGGCAAATACTATTTTTGGTTGTTAATGGCAACGATAACGGGCTGATCACCCGTTTGCCAGTCACTTTGATTACGGAAACAACGACAAACGGATTGATTTGTCGTTGCCCTAAAGACGCCATTAGGCGTGATGGGAACAACGGCAAAGAAAATCTATTCGCTGTTGCCCTTAAGACGCCACTAGGCGTAATGGCCACTGACTGCTTTGCCGGTCGTTGGCTAAGGACGGAAGAAGAAGAAGAAGAATGGCAACGATAGGAAGGGTACTTTTTTTTCAAAAGCTTTTGTAAACATGGTCTCATTGGCTAGACCATTTAATATAGTCAATTAGGAGCGTCAGTTCAGTGCCACTTTTTGAAAATCCAATTTGTAAAAGCAAGTGCGTTGAGATCCAGCTCATATTTTTCTAATGAAAGCCTGGGACAGAGGCAGATCGGAATTGTGCCATAACTCATCGCCAGTCAACGTATTTGTTTAATATTTCCGTGAATTGTGGTAAGCTAGACATATTTGATATCTTTTAGATGAAAATTGAATGTGAATTGATAAATTTATGTCTGTATGTGTGTGGTTCAGTAACAAACATGAGGCAAAGCCTAGATATTGCTCTATCATGAGAAAAACTTGTCGGAGAGGAGTATAACTGCATGGGATTGCCAAATAGTACTATGACACCTATCTTATTGAATAGAAGGAAATAATGCTGGAATTGCAGAGGCGTTGTAACCATTAGGGAGAGGAATACTGGTGTATACTGTTACATGAGAAGCTAGCAGTTGGCCTACCGCGCTGAACTCGGTGTTTGTTATGTATTGTGCTTCAGTGTGGAAATAGATTATAAATTAGTTCTGAAGTAGGAGGTACAACCTTCTTGTTTCAGGGACCGTGGTACTAAAGTATTAAAGCAGCACCTGGTCTGAGTTTTGCTGAATCCAGAGGCTGATAGCATACTCCTTGGTCAAGATATCGACCAGTGTGGTTTCTCAAGAAAACTGTGAAGCAAGCGAGCATATGAGACTGTTTCCTGCCGCCCACACAGAAGTTAAGATTACGTTGGCCAGAGCAGCTCAATCTTGTGTATACCCCCCTCTAAAAGTGACTTTACCTTAAATCAAGAGGGACATTTATTTGTTTCAAATAAAAAGAAACTGTGAACCTTTCCAATATTATTTCCACCAGAAACAAACACTTGAAGTCATGATGACAAACAACAACATAGCTTGAAAAGCCAGTATTACCTCATAGTACTACATCACTACTTACACACATATTGTAATAATAATATATGTCAATACAAAGATCCTATCTATAAATTGTGTACATACAACTTGTGATTACATTTGATTGTGATTCCTGGTTCACTTTGTAGTTGAATCAGGATATCTATTATTGAAAGGAATTAATACATATTTTTAAAAGTTACACTTGACTTATTAAGATAGTCTTATAGAGTGTTCTATATATGTGAGTGTCACAGTGTTGTAAAGTATTGTGGATTAAATTAAATTGTTTATCTGTCTGTTGGTTGTTGTGAACATACACTTCATCACTATCATAACCCTAGACATTCAACGTAGTCATCATAATATTCCAGAATAAGTCTGACTGAGATCTAAATGTGGTAGCAAAGTAAGGTCATCTGTAATACACCACACTTATTAGATACAGATACCTTCACAGCTGATCTCAGTCAGTACACTAAGTCCCCTATAAATATTTATATCATCCCACTTTACCACAATGGTCAGTCCATAAGTATGTAAGCATTCATAGCGCCATAACAAAAATATATGGTCTCATCTATTCAGTTCTGGCTGCTGTGCTAATAGGTGCTTGTCAACCATCGAACCCCAAGTAATGTGGACCAAAAACGTGAATGTATATTTCTTGAATAAATACTTCTCTATAAGGTGCGGAACTCCTTCATAAGTTCGGGACCATCTTAAAAACAAGTGGCGGCCTTCGAAGTTATGTTAATTCCACATAAAAGTATAATATTCCTCCACAATTCCGGGTGCTCCAAAAATACGTCTCGCTTGGACAAATGAAGTACACGAAAGGCCCAGAATATTAGCCGTTTGAATCAATTAGCGCAAACGCGTTACGTCATTGACAACCTGTGACGTATTAAATATGCAGCGTTCAATACAAGTTAAAAATCGTGCAAAAACATGAATTAACAAAAATAGACATATTTCCTCAAATAACAATGGCTATTTCCCTGTGTGGGGCAATATACCATGACATATTAACTTTATTCCTTAACAACATATACACAGCAAAAGTAGCCACCATTCAGTCAACTGGATTGGGACGAACATTGACTTTTGCAGATGACATACTCATTTACAGGACTTGTTCTGACCGACAGGAAATGTTCACTAGCATACATGGGACACTACATGAGGTGGTTAAATGGTGCGAGGAGACCGACTCCAAGATCAATCCCAGTAAAGCATGTGTACTGTGATGCTCCTCGAACAATATCGAAAGCATTCTTCCAAACATTACTTTCAGTGGGCAGAAAATTGTATAGCAAGACAAGCTGACATACTTCAGAATAACATTCGATCATGGGTTACCTTACAAGTACCATGTTGATCAAATCATACAGAAGTGCAACAGAGGTCTGAGAGCCTTAAAAACAATGATCGCAGAGCACCTGTGAGCAGAGACTACTGTTTCTCCTGTATCAACAGCTAGTCATGTCAGTCATCGATATGGTCTGGGAATATTCACGCTGTCAATATCACAATGTGAACGATTGGAACGCATTCAAAATGAAGGGATGCGTGTAGTCTAGGGCTGAACGCGAGATACCCCGATCGTGACGATGCGGTACATGCTTGGGTTAGATCCAAATATGCGATGGCCCAGTAAAAAGACTATATGCGAGTTGTTGTTTAACTAGGGCTGCTGTTAGCAGCCAATATGAGTTGAAGACTCATTGGTATTATCTACACTGTAGATCTAGAATTTTTCCTGTGGCTTTTCTGCCATTCCGAAACGTGCTGAGTTGAAATCATGAGCTCCAGTTTCTCCAGCTTGGCTTGCATATAAAGGATCATCACATCTGGTCCCAAGCTAGGAGTAAGAAGTGCGTGGCTTACTGTGCATTCCCTGCCATCCAAGGAGGCTCTCCAACTATGCAGAGCTAAAATACTGTACTCTGTTTTTGGGCTCTCCCAAGGAACTGTCACGTCCTGCACAGAGCCACTTCTTAGCTTCCCTTGCCTATTACTGGGTCCACAGTGAGATCCTTCTGCATGCAGTCAACTAAGTCATCATCATCATTCCTCTTCGTTCCCCGTGGAACATAGGGCTGAAACAGTTGCTCTCCATCGATTTCTATTCTGCGCTGTCTTTTTGAGCCGTGCCCAAGTCATTCCAATTTCCTTTGCCTCCTCTTCCACTGTTCTTCTCCAAGTTCTTCTCGGCCTTCCCACTCTTCTTTTCCAAAGAATTACGCCTGGTGACTTCTCAAAGCGTAGTGTGCAATGCTGGGTTCACAACAAGTTTCACCACAAGAGGAATCCCTGGAAGTGTGTGGATGATTTCAAGAGTCAATGAGGATGTAATTAGCCTCACAGACATAGGTTCAATATTACGTACATATATTGTAGCATTGTGCATAGCTGGTGGGCATATAAGGATGACTCCAGAAATGCCTCCATACATCTATATGCGAGTAACCACATACATTCGAGCAATATTACACCGGTGTTCGCTGAACACTGAGGAGGTACGGGCAGCGTTGGCGCAGCTGGCGAGTCCATTTTAGGGCGTCCTTTTCAGGGTTTCATGCTAGCAGATGGATAATGTTAACCATTTTCAGGACTAGTATCTATCAACGCTGGTCGGGCTAGCTATCCTGTTCAGCACTAGTCCTTTTCAGGGCTACTTCACACTAGTTGATAAATGCTAGTAGTCCTTTTCTGCCACACTTATATAACTTTACCAGTTACCATTCCTTCCATTGTGCTGGTATTTCTTCTCTCTTCTAGACTTTACCAGCTACCATTCCTTCCATTGTGCTAGTATTTCTTCTCTCTTCTAGACTTTACCATGTAATAACTTACTTTGTCTTCTTCTTTGATCTTTATCCACCGACTGTCAAAGCAGTGATTGTCCATCACACCTAGTGGCGTCTTACTTACTTAGTCGTCCCTCGTTAACCGTGGGGTGTAGAGATTTGCCAGAGAGAGCACCATACTATCCTATCGGCTGTCTTCCTCGTGGCGTGGTTCCAATCTAGTCCTCTGTCCTTCAGAAATTATCTAGCTTTGTCCTCCCATTGAACTCTGGGTCATCCTGTTCGTCAGGATCCCTGGCTCTTGGTGTCCCATATTTTTCGTGGTAGCAGATCTTCTCTCATTCTGCAAGCATGGCCAAATCATCGTAGTTGGGACTGTTCCACTTAGGTCTGCAGGGGCTGGGTTTTGAGGTCATGACGAATCGTCTGGTTGTGAACCATGTCTCTTCTTGTTACTTCAACCACCTTCCTCAGATACCTCATTTCTGAGGTTTGGGTCTGGCTTTTGTGAATTGTAGTCATTGCCCATGACTCGCATTCTAAGTCAAGACTGGAACATAGGTGGAGATGTATACAACCATCTTCGTCTTCTTGCCAATTTCTCTTTTGCTGAGGAATCCTTGATTTATGGCCTGAAAAAGTCTCCCAGCTGCTACTCTTCGGGCAGCCAACTCTTCTTTAATGCCTCCCTTCCGGTCTATGATAGCTCCAGGGCATTTAAAGTGTTTGATCTGCTCCAGGACCTGTTCTCCCATCATAATCTGATGCATTTTTTCCTCTCGTGATATCGCCATCGTGTTTGTTTTGGAGAAGCTGATGACCATCCCTATCTTGTCCAAGTAATTTGTATAAAATCTGTATAGAGGCATCAATATCTGCTTTGATCGCCTCTGCTGGAATGCCGTCTGGGCCAGTAGTTTCTCAATCTTTTATAAGCTTTATGGGTTTTTATTCTCTATTTGGTCTTCAATTAACGTGAGCTCCTGTGCCATCCTTTAATTCATTCTGTGCTATTCCCGTTCATTTTCCCCACATCTGACAGTACATGTTGTTTCCCCTATGGCTACTGTGAATTTGTTTTATTGCTAATACGGCTATTATTACCTTCGATTTTCTGTCTGGGAAGATACATAACGAACCTTGAGTTGGAGACATCATCAGCTGAATGATTTACACAATCCAGGTTTGTTGTCTGATAATTTGTTAAAGGCTGTATGTGCCCTGCCCAAAAACACACGGTAAATATATATCTGATGACAGATTAAAGACACGCATTTAAGATAACGAATGGGATTTTTGGAGCACGAAAGCGATGTAATCGTCTCCAGCTAGATTGTGTGTGATGGTTATTTACATGAAAATGACATCTTGAAAGAGGTTATCCGTGATAGATCTATGTAGTCGATAGTGTAAACATAATGAAAATCAACGGAAGCGGGCAAAACCTTATATGATCTTGTAAGACAGACATAAATTCGTAGATGACATGCAGGGAACATTCGTTTATTTTGGTATTGAAGAAGATTAGTGCAGGCTACACCCCTACCAAAATACGCACGTTGTTTGGTTTTGGTTTGTCATTTGTGATGTTAAAATAAAACATCTCTGATTGGACTTCCCCTCCACGTAGCAATGTCTTCTTTGTAACATGTTCCAACCGAAGTATGGGACTGTGTTCCATGATATTGTTCAGAGCAGGGCGCCAAGGTTATATCATGACCCTGCGCTTTTCTCAGCTCTGCTATGCTAAGAAGGAGTGATGAGTAGAGATAAGAGCTCTCCACTGTTGGGAGGTGTGTATTCTGCTCCATCTTCTTCTTCGTAGCTGTTTGATGTTTTCACCATTCTTATTGTCCAGGCATTGCAGTCCGAGAAATCTTGCACATACTGTCGAATATTCCATTGCATGCCTGGCCAGAAACATTCGAGTGAAACATGCCTTAATAAGGCGCGTGTACCTCGATGAGGTTGTAACTGGGGTTAATGCATTTGTTGCATCAGGCGGGTGCGATAAGAGAATGGGACAACTAATTACCTCTTGTTTCCTACCCGTCTGTATACTTACACCTTCTCCCTATAATATACTCCCTGTCGAGTATGAGAGTAGTTGCCATACAACCTTGCGAAACAAGTCTTTAAGGTTTTATCATCCCTTTGTGCCTTCTTCAGCTCCGATATGTTTGAACTGATTAGAGATAAGAGCGCAGGGGCCGCCTGAGCGTGTCCTGGTGTGACGGAATTTTGGTTGTGTCCTTTTATTCCCGTTCTTTCCCCCTACTTTCTCCATTTAATTCTTCATTTTTCACACATAAACCTCTCCCATCGCCGCGCTTAGATTTGTTGACATCTGTTCACACTGCGATATTTCACGGCTAATTGACCATCCTTAAGGATTAATTATAAGTTGTTGAACCAGATTTGCTTCCTCTGATTAACAGGAAAATGAATGTTGACTTTTCCGCCCAGACACGTATGTCCATCTAGGCGCATTGTTCGCTACAATAAGCGTTCAGACATAGTGGCGGAGAATACAAAAGGAAGACAAACTGTTGTCTGCTACATGTCGCAGCTTATTCTTCTGGAGGACCAGGAAAACTCAGGTGATGATTGTTTAACTCAATTCCGACCAGATATTGTCTGTGTAATTATTACAGAGAAACCAGTCTGGGTAGACAAGTTAGCGATGACACTATCTGCAAGAGAGGTTACAAATCGTAATTGAAAGGTTACCTAAGAAGGACGGAAGAAGTCGGGCTATATACGGGAAATGAGGTCATATGTTTAAATTTTAAAATGATATTTTAAAACACGAGGGGGGGGGGGGGAAGAAAAATAACCGACACCCAGACCCACTACATCCTAGCTCATGGATTGGATCATAAGAGAATCAGAAATAAACATTAATTCTGATTGGAAGTTTTATCGGAAACGCCAGGTGGAAGCGTGGGCAGGAAAACTGCAATATAACCTTGCAAATTCGGAGGCTAAAACACACTGCATTCCAGAATCGCCAAAGAGACAGCTCGGACTGTAGCCAGGAAAAGAATAGAGTTAGGATTCTGACCTTATAAGACTAGACAAAATACGTATTGGAACTCCTTCTGAACACTACAGCAAGGAAGATTTACCTGTTAATACGGAAACCGGACTCCTGCAGAACCTACTTACAAAAGTCACAGAGGGACTATAACTAGAAATAATAATAATACCCCTGACTCGTGTTCAAGCCAGCTTTATCAAGTTGCCAAAACGTTTCTACTGAGCAAGAAGTCTAGAGTTCCCAACTAGTTTGGGTTTGTGGTGAGAATCGAAGAGACCATTTGAGGTACTACTCTACGATACCAGTTGTACTACTATACTGTGGTTAAAAGCTTGTGATCGACCCTGGAAACCTACGCTCCACAGGTTGTAAAGATACCTGCCTTGACCAGAAGAGATTACCTCTGGAACTGATCTGGAGACGTGCCCCTTGCCACAGAGACGAATTGACTGAAACAGTAGAATCAACACTTCAGCGTTTTGGCAGCAAAGTGACATTTCTAGCAGGCCAATCACATAAGAACTTTGTTTTTCTTGTCCCCATAAGCTTTCTAAAGCCGACATCTTTCTAGGAAGATACCTTCATTTTATTAATCACCAACTCTTACTTATTTACTTTTGTTCAAAAGTAACTGATAATTAAATTTATTATACGTTGTTTTACAAATTCATAGTTGATTTAGTTATTACATAGAGAAGTGCACACGCATGATTCAGTATCTTTAATCTATATCTATATAGAGCAAATAAGAAGAATTGTACTGTTAATTCAGTTGGGGGTTTGTACGAGCTAAATTAAGTTATATAATACCCCTCCACAAGAGGCGGTGGGCAGATAAAAGTTAACATTGCTAAGACACATTCAGCATTGTTCTTGACTTCTGAAATATCTTGTGAAAGCTCCCTCGAGGTAGAAGCATCATCATCCTTCTGTATGTATCTCTGCTAAGAGTAATCTTATGCGAAGGTAGATACCTTTGAAGACCCACACTAGATACTCTAGGTTTTGGCCATTGTTGGACCATCACTGCGGAGCAAGGGGAGGCAACCCGTGACACCTGGGTTTTCTCTCTCTCTCTCTCTCTCTTGTGTCGACCTGGAGTCACACGAGGGATCCCAAAGGAAGACATGTTTCCTCCCTAGAATAAGAGGATATACTAAATCATCTACCACTGCGGCTTTGATTGTTCCCCGGACATACCGGGTCGGAACTTCAGCTTCCACAACCGGGAGAATCATAGGCTCTATATTTTTCCGAAGCCCCTGTATTTCTACAGTTTCACCAGTGTACTGGTGGGCCTTCACCAAGATGGCGACACTAGAGCTTTGTATTCTAAACCCGAGTCAAATAAGCAGTATACGGGTTGCTTACCAACTGTTTCATGCTCTTGAGTGGGTGGATGACTGGGGTTTTGTTGGCATGTCGGGAGGTCATGTTTCCCTGTCGACCTCGTTAGTAGGCAAGCAACGTTGTAAGGGCCTGTTTTCGGTCTTAGGTCCGATGTGAAATGTGTGTCATTCTAAATGGTGCTGTCCTGTGGTTGTTGTGTTGTTTTGTGTGTTGTGTTGTTCGTTGCTTTCACATCCGTGGATGAACGATTTGTTTGGGGGAGGCAATTATCGTGGCTGTGCTTCCTGGCCAGGGTTAATTTCTGCCTGGGCGCTTTGATACCTTTCTGCGAAAGTTATTACCTTATCAAGAGTTTCGGCCCCGTGCTCCGCCATGCTAAAGACTCAAATCTAGAGGGATAGATTTCTATTTCCTCTGAAGCCTCGGAATAAACATCCAGTTAGAAGGAGCCCGCATTAGCCACCTAGGCACCGCAGCATGAGAGATGTTTCCCCCATCGCTGCCTTGAGAACTGTCCGACCCACTAGCACTAGAAAAGAGTCTACTTTCCTACTTTCTTTCTCTAGTTTTTTAGACTCATCCTTTTTTTTTTAGAATGCCATCTCCTTTTCTCATTCATTGGTTTTATGTTTCATTTACCTGTTCAGCCCTCTCTTCGAATGCCTTTTTCTTTTCCTTTTCTTCGGCTTCCGCCTTGGTTTTCTCTGCTTCCGTCTTGGCCTTCTCTGCTTCTTTTTCTGCTTTCACTTTTTCGTGTTCTCTTTCTAACCTCTTCTCTTCACTAATTGTGGCTTTCTCTGCCCTGGTCCTTTTATACAGACTTATAAACATATCGAACTAAATCTTGGCCACTCAATCCTAAAATCTCTACCCAAATGTAGGTAAAAGGAGTGAAGATTTAGGGGGATGGCCATTCTGAGCAAGAAGTCTGTTTACAAAGCTACACAATAGTGCAATTGCTACATAACTAGTAGGACTTTAAATCACAAAAAGAAATTAGCCATAGCATATGAACTCTTACTTCACCGTAAACATTTTAACAGAAAATTTAAATCTTTCCAGTTATTCAGTTATCCTCAGTAAAACATTTCACTGTTACTTATGAATGCACCGTATGCTCAGATGTATCAAAAAATACACGCTGACAATATTCTTTCAGTAAATCTGACATTTATGTCAGCCAATTCTAGGGGAAATAACTAGACAAGTTCTTATATCGCGGATGGGACACTACTTGTCTCGGGATTTTCTCCCCTTGCTCTGTAGTGATGGCCTAACAGTGACCAAACTTCAGAGTATCTACTGAGGGTCTACAAAGGTATCTACTTTTAGCTCAAGATTACTCTTGGCAGAGATGTGAATTAAAGAATGATGCTTCAATTCTAGGGAGCCTCATAGGAATTTAAGAAATCAAGTACTACGGCTGATAGGATCCAGATCGTGTAAATTTCTTTCTTCCTTGACCTTCTATGATAAGTAAACATTTTGCTCGTTTTGATGATCCCCCAACTGATTTAAATCAGTAAAATATTACTTCGATAGCTCTGTAATAAGTATTTAAAATGACTGAGACATACGGTGCAGTCCACTCAAAAAACTATAAATTTGCATATTTACAGATAACAAATTTAATAATCATTTAAAAGTGAACAATGTAAAATAAATAAAGGTGGGGTGATATTGAATTAATATGAAACAAATATAAAGGTATGTTATCAGGCACTCGCAGGAAATAAAGAAGTAGAACACCAGACAACAGAAAAACAACAGACATGAGTGGCTTACCCAGGATTTGAACACTGGACCTTCCGTGCGACAACCCCGCCTAGCCATGCAAGCGAATCACACTATCCGCTCTGCCATCTACGCATCATCAAAAAATGATGTTTCAATGGCAGGTCAATAGTGCGAACCACAATACACGACACCAGAAGTCCTCCATGGGCAGTTCAGCCTATTAATGACGCAATCACTTCTGTTGTATTTCTATCAAGCAGTATAGGCCGAATCCAACAAGACCCTTAGGACCTTAATACTGTGTCCAGTAAATGATAGTAGACGTGGTTCGCACTATTGACCTGCCATTGAAACATCATTTTTTGATGATGCGTAGATGGCAGAGCGGATAGTGTGATTCGCTTGCATGGCTAGGCGGGGTTGTCGCACGGAAGGTCCAGTGTTCAAATCCTGGGTAAGCCACTCATGTCTGTTGTTTTTCTGTTGTCTGGTGTTCTACTTCTTTATTTCCTGCGAGTGCCTGATAACATACCTTTATATTTGTTTCATATTAATTTACTGTTTACAGGCCTCAGGTTTCCCTCCCTTATTTGTAATAAATGTTTGTACAATACCAAAACCTACCCACTATCCTGTTCTCACTGTTCTAGTCTACTATCATTTACTGGACACCAGTATTAAGGTCCTAAGGGTCTTGTTGGATTCGGCCTATACTGCTTGATAGAAATACAACAGAAGTGATTTGCGTCATTAATAGGCTGAACTGCCCATGGAGGACTTCTGGTGTCGTGTATTGTGGTTCGCACTATTGACCTGCCATTGAAACATCATTTTTTGATGATGCGTAGATGGCAGAGCGGATAGTGTGATTCGCTTGCATGGCTAGGCGGGGTTGTCGCACGGAAGGTCCAGTGTTCAAATCCTGGGTAAGCCACTCATGTCTGTTGTTTTTCTGTTGTCTGGTGTTCTACTTCTTTATTTCCTGCGAGTGCCTGATAACATACCTTTATATTTGTTTCATATTAATTTACTGTTTACAGGCCTCAGGTTTCCCTCCCTTATTTGTAATAAATGTTTGTACAATACCAAAACCTACCCACTATCCTGTTCTCACTGTTCTAGTCTACTATCATTTACTGGACACAGTATTAAGGTCCTAAGGGTCTTGTTGGATTCGGCCTATACTGCTTGATAGAAATACAACAGAAGTGATTGCGTAATTAATAGGCTGAACTGCCCATGGAGGACTTCTGGTGTCGTGTATTGTGGTTCGCACTATTGACCTGCCATTGAAACATCATTTTTTGATGATGCGTAGATGGCAGAGCGGATAGTGTGATTCGCTTGCATGGCTAGGCGGGGTTGCCGCACGGAAGGTCCAGTGTTCAAATCCTGGGTAAGCCACTCATGTCTGTTGTTTTTCTGTTGTCTGGTGTTCTACTTCTTTATTTCCTGCGAGTGCCTGATAACATACCTTTATATTTGTTTCATATTAATTTACTGTTTACAGGCCTCAGGTTTCCCTCCCTTATTTGTAATAAATGTTTGTACAATACCAAAAACCTACCCACTATCCTGTTCTCACTGTTCTAGTCTACTATCATTTACTGGACACAGTATTAAGGTCCTAAGGGTCTTGTTGGATTCGGCCTATACTGCTTGATAGAAATACAACAGAATGATTGCGTCATTAATAGGCTGAACTGCCCATGGAGGACTTCTGGTGTCGTGTATTGTGGTTCGCACTATTGACCTGCCATTGAAACATCATTTTTTGATGATGCGTGATGGCAGAGCGGATAGTGTGATTCGCTTGCATGGCTAGGCGGGGTTGTCGCACGGAATCCTGGGTAAGCCAGTGTTCTACTTCTTTATTTCCGCTGCCTCGAGTGCCTGATAACCATCCTTTTATATTTTTTTTATTAATTTACTGTTTAAGCCACTCATGTTTTGTCTGTTGTTTTTCTACTGTTGTCTGGTGGTCTACTTCTTTATTTCATGCGAGTGCCTAATAATAACATACTTCTTGTCGTGTATTTGTTCATATTAAATTTACTGTTTACAGTGTGCGCTTGCTCTAGGTTTCCCTCCCTTAATGAGGGTTCATGTCTGTTGTGATGTTGTTTCTACTTCTTTATTTCCTGCGAGTGCCTGATAACATACCTTTATATTTGTTTCATATTAATTTACTGTTTACAGGCCTCAGGTTTCCCTCCCTTATTTGGGGTGATATTGGAGTATTCCTTTAAAAACTGATCACAGGTGATGGTTTGAACTGTTTATGGGATTTCGTTATTAGTGTTCACTTGGCAGCTTTAAGTGGGTACTTAAACAGTCACCTTACTGGCAGCTAAGCACCCATTTAAAGCTGACAAGTGAACTCTTAAAACAAACATTTCAGAACATACTTAGACCATCACCTGTAATGAATCCTTAACATTCAATTTTTCTAAATCAACACCTTTATTTATTTTTTACTGTTAACTATAACTGATTATTAAATTTGTTATCTGTATAAAAACAAATTTATAGTTGATTTAATCATTATTTGAGTAAACTGCACCCGTGTGTCTCAGTAATTTTAAATACACATAAACTGAGCTATTGAAGTAATATTTTACTGATTTAAATCAGTTGGGGGCTCATCAAACGAGCAAAACTCTCTTCTCCACACAGACTGACTGGGAAAATAAAAAGTTTATTACGGCCTTGATAATATCAGCCGTGGTACTTGATTTCTTAAACTCCCATGGGGCTCCCTAGAATTGAATCATCATTCTTCAATTCAAATCTCTGCGAAGAATAATCTTGCGTGGAAGTTAGATACCTTTGAAGACCCTCAGTAAATACTCTGAATTTTGGCCACTTATGGACCATCAATGCAGAGCAATGGGAGGAAATCACGTGACAGTTCCTCTTCTGTTGGCTGGATGTCTGGGGGTATTTTGTTGAGCTAGCCTATTTAGAAGTTTCTTAGAATGTTCTACTGTATTTTCGTTTGCTCCTTTGAACTGCTTAGTAATCGTCCATTCTTGCCTTTGATGAAGCCATTTGCTTGTTTGCCCTGATAACTTCTTTGTGCTGTTGTACAGGTTCTCATATTTCCTTTGACTACAGCTTCCCCTACCCCTCTCGCCAAATCCTCAGTGCATTTCCCATTGTCTCTTCTGATGCTTCTGATGACAGAAAAATAACAGAAGTGATAGGCTTACCGGGAATCGAACCAGTACCTTCCGAATGGCACCCACCGCCTAGCCACGGGAACGAATCGCCACTATCCACTCTGCCAGCTAAGCATTACCCAAAAAATGCTTCACCGACAGAGGTCTAGCACGACCCCCCCCCCCCCTGACCCCCACGTAACCCGGATATGTACGCAATGACGACCCAGACTAATTATAGACGCAATCACTTCTGCAGTTTCACTCTATACCTTGGATGCAATATAAACAAAGTTGGAGGGGCCAACAATTATATCAAAAAAAGAATACACAAGACAAGAGGCGCTTTCATTGCACTGGAAAATATTTGGAAATCAAAAGAAACCAAGTCCAACACAAAAATTAGAATCTTCACTTCCAATGTCAAGTCAGTCATATTGTATGGCTCTAAAACATGGAAAATAACAAACACATCAACCAAAAAGCTATAGACTTTCATAAATGGGTACTTGCATGGAATAGAAGGATTAAACTGGTATGAGAAGTTCACCAATGTGGAACTGATGACAAAAATCAGACACGTGGAACAAGAGATGAGAAGAAGACGTTGGCAATGACACACATTGAGGAAACTTGTTGATAGCATTACAAGGCAGTCTTTATTCTGGAACCCACAGGGTCAGAGAGTTAGAGCGAGAATAAGAAACATATGGAAAAGATAACTGGAGACAGATACGAAGGGGATGAAGAGGACACGGAAAGGCCTTGAGCTGATGACACAAGGCAGGAAGGTTTGGCACAGGCTTGTTGAACGCCTATGCTCCTTGGGTGGCTACAGGGTATTGATTGATTGACTGTGTCTTGAGAAAATCTTATTTAAAAAATGGTACTAAGGGTTAGTATGGAATTCCCGTTGTCAGTATTAATTTATACAAATACATTTGTGTTTTATATTATATTTATTATGATTCATATTCTAAAATATCTGGCATGTCTCCCACCCCCAAAAGATGGGTCCCTTACTGAGTATTAGATTAAAGTCTTCTACAAACATTTGAGGGCGGGGCAAGATTGTCTTATTAAAAGTTAGTCACCAGGTCTTAAACGCCCGGGAGGTGAATGAGTCCCTGGTTAAGAAGCACTGATCTGAAGGCAAAGTTCATAATAATTTCCCTTTGTGCTCCTTACGAAGCATAGAGCCACCACAGCAGCCTGTCCTTTTCAGGAAGCCTACTCCAACATTCCCATACGCTTGCAGTGGTTGTCTCTGCGGCAACACTTTTTATATGATGATGATGTCAGTCTCTCGTACAGCCTTATATAAGTCGCCTTGTACAACATGCATGAGGGTGCAGCAGTCTTATTTTTTTTGTCTCTTCAGAGATGCCACCCCACCTTTCCAGCAGTGAAATAAACTGGGAGTACCGGCAAAGAGGTATACGCCCGTTTTCCCACTGCGCTCCCCCCCCCCCCAAAATGGGTACCTTACTTCGCTTTTGAGTTAGCCGGAACCCCCCCCCCCCCCCCCCAACGCTCAGGGACTAACCCCCGAGGCCTATGCACGCAAATCCCCCCATGTAGCGCCCCCCCACTCTCATTAGTTGAGCCACCCCCCCCACCCATGTATTTTTATACCCCCCCCCCACCCCCCCCCCACCACCACCACACCACCCCCACCTGCCCCCACCACACCTGCGCGCATATGCCCCCCAGCCCCTATCCTGACCCCCCCCAGCCCAACCCCACTCCCCCCACAGCCCCCCCCCTTCCCACCACCCCCCCACTGCCCACCCCCCCCCCACCCCCCCCCCCCCCCAACACACCCCCCCCACCCCCCCACCCCACCACCCCCCCCATCGAAAACCCCCGCCCCACCAATTATCACCACCACCCAGCCCCCCCCCACTTACCCCACCCCCCTCCCCCCCCCCCCAAACCCCCCCCCCCCACGCCCGCCACCACCCCCCAGTTGTCCCCCAAAACGCAAAACCTAACCACGAACCCACCCCCACCCCCCCCCACACCACAACACCCCCAACCAGTCCCGCCCCCTCCCAGATACCCTACAACCACCTCATATCCGATAAAACCCACACCCACCCCCCCCAGTTAACCTGAACCCCCCGCCCCCTACCCCACACCCCCCGATGTAGCCCGACCCCTACCCCCACCCCCCCCCTCCCCACGTCCTTGTGCCCACGCCCGCAAAACATCTCTGCCCCCCCAGGCCCACCACACCTCACCCTATCCCCACCACCACCCACCCCCCCCCCGCAACCCCCCCCCACCCCCCCCCACCCCCACTCCGCCATGCACCGCCTAGCATTTTCCCCCCGCCCACCCCCGCCCCCACCGACAAAGCCCACCCCCAACACAAACCCACCCCACCCCCACCCACAATCCACACACCCCCCCGCACGCTAAATAACCCCCCCCCAACCCATCAGAAAAGAAACCCCACCCACCAGCCCAACCACCCCTCAACCACCCTAGTCAAACCCCCCCATACCGCCCACCCCTGCCCCCCGCCCGACAATTCCACTGGGAGTCCTCCACCCCAGAGTCAGAACCCACCCCCACAGAATTTATACCCACCCCACCCCCCTCCACCCCGACCAGACCACCCGCCCAGCCCCCCCCCCCACCACCGCCACTCATGCCAACACACCGCCACCCCCCCCCCCCCCCCCCGCCAACCCCCCCCCCCCCGCCCCCACCCTTCCTCCCCCCGCCGCCCGCTCCCCCCCCCCCCCCCCCCCCCCCCCCTGCCAAACCCGCCCACCCTTGCTACAAGCCAGCTCAGGACCAGAATTCATCCAAGAGGTCACCAAAATCCCCCCGTGCCCGAGCATCCTCGTCCTTAACATCAGGTTCGTGCTTGCCGAGTGCGTTACAAGAACCACCAGCCCCCCATGATGAAGTTTAGATCTCACCCCAGTGTAGATAGTATCCCTAGGTATGTGCTTCAAAACCACCGGACTTGCCTAATAACCATAAAGCAGCACCCCCCACGTCCTATTCCCCAGCCCGACAATCCGCTCCACACTGTCCATTTTCCAACCCCCCTTGCAGTTGACCCCCCCCCCCACCCCCCCGACCACCAGGCCCACGCACACCCCCCGGTGCCCCCGCTACGCAGACATGTCACAAATAAGACAATCCCCCCCCAATACCCCCCCCCTTAAAACCCCGTACCCGCCCAAGCTCCCCCCGATCCCTTATCTCTAACCACCCCTCCAATAAACCCCCCACACCCAACCCGCCCAGCCTCCCCAACAAACCCCCGCCCCAAAATACCAAAACCCTGTGTATGGGATCTATCGTCCTCGACCCTTGAGTCAAGGTTACTATCCGCCGGCCCTTCCCCCCCTGGAAATCCCACCCCCCCTCAACACCCACCGACGGGGGGGGCCGTGATACACACACCCATTTCCCGCTCCCCATCTCTTGTGAGCACCAGTGCTGGACATGACACATTACTGTTATGCGGGATTTCCGGCACGTATACGCTTTGCTCAGCCGCAGCTTCCAGGCACCCACCCCACCCCCCCACCAGGACTTCGTCCCGCCCCCCCCAGGTTGATGGGGCCCCATTTATACACACACCCGGGTTGACCACCCATCTCCCGCCCCCCACCGAACCCCCACCTTACCCTCCCCTCTATTTAACCCCCCCGAACCAACTGTTTTCACACTCTGGGCAGGGATTGGCAGACCTCATCAAACGGGCCCCACACTCCACTAGCCCCCACGTATGCAGACGGCACATCTTGCAGGGCCAACCCTGCCCCTGGCCCGGGATACCCCCACTCCTCCCCTGAGAACCCCCGGCCAACGTGGTTGACACCCCACCCCCCAAACCACTGACTTGGCCCTCCCCCACACCCACCACCCCACCTCCGGCCATATCACCTCCAGCCCTACCCCCCCATGTCTCCCGACGGATTTTGCCCACGCGTCAGCAAAAACCCCCCTCCCGGCCCCCCAAATATCCTGTCCCAACCGACCCTATTATGACCCCCCCCCCCCCCCCCCCCATTCCCTCGGCTTTCCGCAGCTGCGAACACTCCTTATCCCCACACCCCCTGAGCAAGTAGTGCCCCTAACGCCGAAATCAGCGCAGTCCCCCATCCTCCCCCCCGCCCCCCCCCCCACCGCCCCGATACGGCCCCCCCACCAGCGCCCCCACGACCCAAGTCCAACTACCCCCCCCCCGGCCACCCAAGCCCCTCCCCACCCTCACCCAAACCACTCCCCCCCAACCCGCCCACCCCCCTCCGCCCACATACCCGCCCCCCCCCCCACCCCCCCCCCCCCCACCCACCCCCATTCCCCCCGCCCCCACGCAAGCCCCCCGTCCCCCCCCAACCCCCACCCCCCGCCCAATCGTCACCCCCCCTGTTTCCCCCCCCCCCCCCCCCCTAGCAACCCCCGGACCTCCCCCACTACATTGTCGATGTACCACCCCGTGCTCCAGGTCATGAGGGACCCACCAGTCCCCCCTCACCAGTGCCCCCCCAATATCCAGCCCTCCCCCCCATGCCAGTCAGTAACATGCGTTCCCCCCCGCCCCCTACCCCCATAACACCCCACCCCCCCCCCAACCCCCCCCCTTTCCCCAAACACCCTCCCCGAACCATTAAGAAAACACTTTCCGCCCCCCCCCCCGCCCCCCCCACCCCCCCCACCCCGACCCCCCCCCCCCACCAACGGCCCCCCCGTACCCCACCCCCCCCCCCCCCCCCCCCCCCCCCCCCCCCCCCCCCCCCCCCCCCCCCCCCCCCCCCCCCCCCCCCCCCCCCCCCCCCCCCCCCCCCCCCCCCCCCCCCCCCCCCCCCCCCCCCCCCCCCCCCCCCCTCCCCCCCCCCCCCCCACCCGGCTTGGCTTGGGCCATGGTATACAAGCAGTGCCCCATGTCATTCACGCGGATGGGTAAACACATACATGACCCCAGCGAACACGCCGCAATGGTTGGGACGTATAGGAGCTCTCTCCTGGACCACCTTACATTATCATATCCTTTGCGTAGAACCATCCTTGACCCTACTAGACGGTGCGGAAGATCCCCGCCCCCCCGACACCCCACACCACCAATCCACAACCACACACAGACGCCCAGACCCCCCCCCCGCCCCCGCGACATACCCATGCCCCCCCCCCAGCCCCCCCCATACCCCCACAGCCCCAGACCCCACCCCAGGCACGCGTAGCCCCCCACACCCCAGGCCCCCGAGGATCCCACGCTGGGGGAGGCGGGTTCTGGGGGGGTGTTTTTATCGCTGCAAAATGGCGGTATTCATGTCTTTTTTCAACTCTTTTCCCTCTTTTAAATTAGCTCTAGGTCCATTCATTAGCGTTTTGGAAGTCACCAACTCCTCCTGCTCGAATAGCCCGCATACATGTGTTCTAGAGACACCCATCACTGGTCATTAAAATCTGGTACAAGGGATGCTGCCTGTACAGCCATCTAGTTCAGCAAAGTCAGAACCAGGTGCTGCATCAATAACTTTAGGACCCACGGGTCCCTGAAAAACAAAGTAGGTTGTCACATCCTACTTCAGATACTTAATTTTATAATTAATTTCCAGGACCTGAAACCATCAATTATTAACAAACATGAGTTCAGAGCGGTAGCAACTGTATCTTCATTGAAAAACAATTTTCAACCAGTTATACTCCTACCCTAATGGTTTAACCCACCGACCATCTGCATATTTCCAGCCATGATTTCTTTTATAGTCAATGAGATAGGGTCAGGTACTGTTTCGGCAATCCAGGCATTTTTACTTTCCTCCGACACATTCGGTTCAGGCTGGAGCACTATTATCAGGCTTCCGCAATTTACTCCTCATTTCGCTACGAACCACACAAATTTAACAGACACATTAAAATTATCAATTTACATTCATTTTTCATTAAAAATGATATCATATATTTAAAGACTTACAATCATTTCATGGGAAATATTACACACAGTTACGATTGACTGGAATGAATATAGCACTATTTTCGATCTTGCTCAATGTCCCCAGGCCTTTAATTTAGAAAAAATACTGCACTGGCGCTCAACGCACAGGTTATTTAGTAAGTTTATTTGAAAATGTCGGTGATGACCGACGCCTCTGATTGATATATTGGCGGGTCTAACCAATCGTGCCATGTTTACACAACGCGTTTGAAATAAAATAAGTACTCCTACTCCAGTTTCCCTAACATACAAAGAATCAATATATTATAAGTCCGACCCTAATCGTGTTTCAGCCTGTACATTTACTTGCGCGCCAAACTCAAAAATAGGACGGTAACAAGGGGACCTATTTCCCGTACTATGTGGTGTTCCACAATCTGCACAACTGCGCGATTTTCTGTTTTTGGTGTTTCGTCCTGACACCCATACCCCTCTCTAATTCTTTGGCCTATATAATGTGTTAAATTCCTAGACTATTTTGCGTAAACGTTCTTTAACATATTAATCTTTGGTCAGCCAAGTCCTAATGGAACCCAAAATATATAAATTTCAATTGGGGCTAAGTGGCTGCGTTTCGAAAATATGTATTTTTCCTAGGATAGTCCGTGTCTAGTTTTTTTTATTTTTTTAATGTTCTAGAAACCGCCACCCAGGGTCCTGAGCTGTACTGTCAGACTAATCGTCAGGATTTTAGACATAAAACAGTAGAATGTCATGTTTCCTAATAAGACCGTTTTGTAAGTCTTTTTTTAAAACCTAACTCTCTGATGGGGTAGTGTTTTTAGTCACTGTCGATTTTGAAAAAAAGCTAGTGCTTGTGGCCTTACACGCTAGTTTAGATGGTAGCATTAATTGTGTATCGCTTGGAGCACTGCTTGGTAGTATTGCCTGCTTTCCGGCTTTCAGCCCCTCCCTTTCTTTCTATCCTTAGTACCATCTGTCTCTTCGTTTTTATTTTTTTGGTAACTTAGTGTGATTATAAAATGACATGAATGGAATATTAAATATAGGTCAGCTTTAGCGCGTCTATCTCAAGGTTTTTCTTAGAAAGGGCAGTACACGTTTTATCGTATAGAAAGGGCGGGTATTGAAGCAGTATGCCTGTTTACTATTCAACGTGGAAACCGTTACCAATTTGCCAGACGTATTAGGCAGAAAACTAAGGGGGATTTTCGACGGTACAGTCCATTGTTCGTGAACAGCTCTGTTCACTTATGGACCAATTCTTTCTTTCCTTTTTATTGAAGTTATTCTGTTAGGCTTTTTTACATTTACGTTTTTTCTTTTATTATATGTGGATTAGAATTTCTCACTCGACAACTCCTCACCCACTTAAAAAACAGACTTTATATGTCAGCTATAATTCATATATACACTTAGAGAAATTTATCAATTTTTCCTGGAGTTTAGGGTGTTCTCATCCATACATGGACCGGATATTTTACAAAAATCCGCTCCAGATTTGTTTTTCCACTTACTTTACTTCTATGTAAAACTCAAATGGCTGCATCTATAATGACCAAAACGGAGGTAATCTAGGAGTTTTCATGTCTCTGCCTGCGACTAGAAAAACACAGTCCAATGGTGTGTGGTTTCCGTTTGCCACTTTTAATTGCCACTTCCCCTTTAAAGATTATTTATTGAATTTACTTTATCGCCTTAGTACATTGTCGATAGGAGCATAGGAGATCACCTTGTCTTACAACCAGTGGTGGTCCTGAAATCTTCATGACTTATGGTTTGCTGTCCTCACATAATTCTGCATTGACTTGTAGAAGCTCTGTTATAGCATGAATCCAGAGGTGCAGTGGACATATTTCCTTGCCAAAAACCAGGGCTCTTTTGTTAAGATATGAAAAGAACGAAGACAATTTTATAGGAAAAAAAATTTAGGAAGAATGCTAAACTACCTGTACAGGTGAAACAATACACCAGTAATCTACTTGCACGGTTAGAGACCACTTGAGAAATGACTTCTCTGGGGAAAACCCAAGATCTTAAGGAAATGGTCCTTATAGAACCAACTTTTTTTTTAACGAGATACCCATTGAGGTCTTAGTGGCCGCTGGAGTAAGTTGAGTAATTGGGCTTTCAGCTTTATTCACAACTTATCAGCTAAAAGCATATCGCCACTGGATTAATTTCCCCATCCAATGCATCCTCCGCCCTCCCTTTCTCGTATCCCCCCCCCCCTACATCACCCCCCCCCCCCCCCCCACCCTCCCCCCCCCCCCCCCCCAACACCTTCCCACCCACCGTCCCACGCATATACTAAACATAGTGTTCCCCCTTGTCTGTCGCCATAGTGCATGGCTATTTGTGTGTCGCTCTGAATGATTGGTTTTGATCAAGATGTGTATTGTTTTCCATTGACTATAGAATTTGTACGCCGCTTCTATCGCGCTATCTTAGTGCAAGATTGTGGTGCTCCATGGGTATCATATTCTACCAGGGCATTTTGTGATTTTTAACTGCAATGTGATAAGCACTGGTGTTTCACGACGTACAGAAGAAGATGTCAGTCTCCGTAAACTTCCTGCACCTGTTGTAACTGGAAAGTTTTTAATCAGCTTTTGGTAGAAAACCACACTGTTACTAGGGCACGCTATGCTTAGGTCAGAGATACTCACTGTGAGTCCTAGAAAGAAATCTTTTCCGTTCAAAAAAAAGATATGAAAAAAGGAGCGAGTATTTATTTGATACAGAATAAGTCTCTCGTTATCTTGTAGTTTGTCCAGACATGTGATCCTGATTTTCTACAAAATGAGAGAGCATATTGTGTAAATTGGTCTGAGAAAAGATTTAAAAGATGAAAAAAAGGCGATATTACTTCGTCACAACGTGACTGTGGGTGTTTGGTTATACCATTGGCAGGACAACAGGCTTGAAGTGCGGAGATGTGTAAATATGAGAAGTTAAGAATTAGAAGCATCCCAATTGACATCAGACATAACATTCCCGTAGGGATGTTCTTGTTTTATTTTTAGATGTAACATAGATTGTGTAACTCGTCTTGCTTGTCAGGTATTCATCGCAATAGTTAAACTCAATGTAGACGACTCCCCATATCAAGTTCCGCTAGCAAGAATATGTAATGCCATCTATATGTTTAATCAGAGAGAGACTGCTGTTTTAATCTGCGCGTTTTTAATTATTTGAAAAACAAATGTTGACTCTAATGTAATCTCCGCTCTCTCTTTAATTCAATTCAAAATTTTGGCTGTTACATGGCTAAGGCGTGACCCATGTTTGACAACTGCTACAATGGATTATAATTAGGGAAAGGGTCTCAAAAAAAGTCGTTTAGGTTGAGTGATAATGTTTTATGTTATGTTATGAAGCAAAATGCCAACTAATATCATGTATGTTCATTGAAATCTCATCTCCAACTAACTCCTCACTAAATAAGTCCTACTTCAAACATGTCCGTTCAAAGTCTATGATCCACTATCTCCATCTATAATTCTCAGATTGTAGAATTTTCTCAATGGTGTCAACTCCCCACCTGTTGGACAGTACAAATCGTTTCGAGGGATAGGGCAGGTTACCTGCTCGGTTGTTAGTGGGATCACATAAGAAACCTGAAGATACTTGTGTACTCCACTATTACCATGCTCCCCCCAAATTTTAATGTAACTATAAAACATGTATGTCCCAGATTACTGTCAATAACATATTGGCGGGGGGAACCCTACTACTCTAGGCTTTTTGTCCCGACACGCTACCAAATCCCACCAGTCTAAATACAAACTTGCGTGTCCCCTCCATATCTAGTACCTACCTAAATCAGAACGGGTTCACCTCCTCTACCAGTACCTAAAAATGTTACTCAGAGTGCAATCCTACCAATCCTCCTAACCATCAAATACCTCACTAAATCTCCCCTATTCTCCCTAATCACCCATTCCTCCTCCTCTTTAATACCTCAGATCAATTGATTATTAGATAGTCCCTCATTATCCAGTTATATCCCCAGAACTAACTCGTCATAATCACCTTACTGACCTACTATCAAACTCTTGTCCACCAATGGATCCTCCCCACCACTCCAGGTCTTAATCGTTACTAACACCCCACCCCACCTACGTCCCTCTCGATACAATAGCTCACGATACCTTCTCCCTCCTATCCCTTGTGATTACCATACCAATCCTTCTCTTTTCTCCTACCAACAACTATATACCAGATCCCTACATATTTCACACCAACAACATCCACCCCCAATACTCCATCTCCTAACCTATTCCTCCCCTACACCTATATTCTACCCACTATAATCTCAAACCACTCCCTCATAGGGATAATACCCTACTGATAAGTTCCTCCATCCTCTAATGCACTAACACCTATGTCACCACGGCATATCTGGCATTATCTCAAATCATCGCACTCCCTTAACTTCGCTCATACCTTTCTCCCCATTACATTTTGCATTCCCACTCACAATCTCTGTGCATCTAAAAAACGCCTCAATTCCGGCTAATAAGGCGAGAATTTTATTGAAGGTGATGGACATAGCTGGGGGCCCCCAACTATTATAGTGATGATCGGCATGTGATTGAGACACTAGATAGTGAGTCACTGTTGCTACTGTGTGGGTTAAATACTTTCCTGCGCACTTTCAACATATATGGCGCATCTCAGAATGTCTGTCTTGCAGTAGTCCTAATGTTCGTCACTGCTCGCTTTCTCTTGCATTAGAGGTATCATGGAGAGAAGGTTGTATTACGCAGGTTGTCTATGTAACTAGTGTACAGCGTATGTAGCGTGGTTCTATCTAGCGTTCATATTCATATTCCCAAGTATTTTCAACCTCCTCCTCTGTCATGGCTACTGGGATAGTGATCAGTATATAATACCCCAAAACAAATTTACATTCCCCATACTATAACAATACCCCCCCGCAGTCCAGGAAACTGTGCTCATATTCTCTTCGTATAGCATCCGTCTAACCCTTAACAGATGTACCCACCCAAACTACGTTAATAAGTCCTGTAACATAACCCCACCCTACTCTACCAAAATGCTTCATAGTGCACGCGCTAGATGATCCAGCCCTTATGTCTCCATACTCAAAACCCACAAAAACAAGGCCGCCCACTCACTCACTGGTGGGACACACAACAACCCTCACAAAATCGACACCACCCCATAACACACGTATACCATATCCATCAAACACAAGCGGGTACGATACCCTCTTACACATACACCATAAACTAAAATACCACCCCCCTCACTTCCATGGATAAACCACAGAGACTAAGATCGCGCATAAACACCCCACCCATAGCACCCATGTTCCACTTCTCGTTGTGATCACATGATCATGCCCCACAACCCCCCCCCCCCCCCCATTCGCTGACCCTAGTGCATTTCAACCCTCAGGCAGACCCCCCCCCCCCCCTCCATGGGACCCCCACCCCCCCCCCAACCAAACCCCCAAACAGAGTGTTCCCCCCCCCCCACCAGCACACCTGTACTCCACAACCAACACACCCCAGGTCACCATTTGTTTGTGTGTAAGGTTGTCCCACAAGGCTACTCCAGTGTCACCACACTAACCGTCCCACACCCCCCAAACTTGCAAAACCATCACAAACGAGACACACGCACACTCACACTCCCACAAGTATTTCTCTCAATATATGTATACCCCGCAATCCACGTACTATCCCTGAAGTGAATCGCGCCCACCATCCCTCCCACCCAAAACCTCTTATCCAAATTAAAACTCTCTCGACACTCATAAACCAAAACTCCAATTCCATATGTACATTATTACATTTCAAAAACAACAACCCAACAACCCCACATACTCAAAAATTCTCTTATACAATAACAACGCCAATCGCACTACCTAACCAACAATCAGTCCAATTCGTAATATTATTAAAACCAGTCAACACACATTATATACTACAAAAATCCAATACACCACACTAACTTAGCGTGTATTCCCCCCCCCCCTCGGCAACTCCCTGTGATTGTGTTTAACCTAGGACACCAGCCACATCGCGAAGTCATAACTCCACCCTACCCCCCATACCTCCACCAACAAACCCTCATGCACCAGAAAAACAAACCTAAGCGTAAATGATAATAACTCTACTCAGAGTTAGATGATACCTACATTCTCAAAAACAAATCCTCAACCATACCATCACATTATCACCAACTGAGAGCATACCTCATCACGTTTAACCCTAACAAAACATAAAATACTACGGACCAACCTCTATACCACATCAACCAATAACCCCCTCCTCCACCCAGCTCACTCCCTAACCCCTACCTCTTCCTAACACATAATACACCCCCTGACCCCCACAATCAATACACATCCAATCCACTCACATCCAAAACACCACCTCTATACCCCTTCCTACACACCCCCACTCCCCATCCCCTCCATCCATATAATTTCTCTCTTCATTCACCATATAAAACCCCCCCCAAAATTTTAACCCCCCACCAATCACACCCAACTAACCAACCCAAAAAAACCCACCCCCCCCCAACCTCCCACACCAACCCCCCCACACACCCCCAACCTCCTTTCCTCCCACCCCCTCCCCCCCCCCCCCCCCCCCACCCCCCCCCCCCCCCCCCCAACACCCCCCCCCCCCCCCCCCAGGTGAAGGTACTGGTCCCACGTATCTGGTTTTTCGTGTGCCAACTTTCTCAGGATTGACATCAACGTGCCATTAAATCTTTCCACTTGGCCGTTCCCTTGGGGGTGGTACACACTACAATGGAAGTGTTTGGCCTGGAAGATCCTGAAAACTTCTTCATTTAGTTTCCCCTTGAACTGAGAGCCATTGTCAGTCAAGATTTGATTGGGAAAGCCTAACCTTGTGAGAATTGTGAGTAATGCCTCTGCCACATGTTTAGAATCAATCGATGACAGGGCTACCGCCTCTCCCCACATAGAACAAGTGTCCACCAGAGTCAGAATGTAGCTGTTCCTTCTCTTGGTTCGGGTGAGAGGTCCCACAAGATCCACGGCAACTCTCTCAAAGGGTGTTCCCACTATGGGCATTTCCCCCAGAGTTGCTGGTGCAGTCCAATGTTTAGGTGCTACTCGTTGGCACTCTGGACAGGATTTTACATATCGTTTGATATCTTCAGTTATCCCTGGCCAGAAATAGTGACAAGCTATACGCTGTCCTGTTGCGCTGATCCCCATATGACCACTGAAGGGAATCGCATGCCCTAGTTCCAACACTTTAGTCCTATATGAAGTGGGAAGGACCAGCTGTCCGTGACCATTGGATTCAGATCCAGCCTTCCTATATATCAGCTTGTTCTTCATATAAAATTCTCCCTTGCCTGGAGGTGTATGAGATTTGGGCAACTTCTTGAAACACGGCTTGAGTGTTTTGTCCTCAGCCTGAGCCTTCCTCATCTCATCTGGATGAGTATTTATTGGATTATCCTCCTCCTTTTTAGACTGTGATCTGGTCTGCACTGTTGCCAATATCACAGGTCTCTTGGGATTCCCCAAGAAGACATATCTACACCCCAATATCAGAGGGTAGATTGGCTCATTTATCACTGCTGCTTTTATGATTCCTTCCACATATCGCGTTTTCACCTTTATCCGGGCGACGGGAAGTGTCATGGTAGCTACATCCTTGGTTGCAGTTTGAATCTCCACTGTTTCTGTGGTGTATTGATCTGCCTGCACCAGGTGAGAACTCACAACGGAATCGTAATCTAAACCGGTATCATATAAACACCTTATAGTGACACCATTACAGATGACATCTTCACACACTGGGGGATGGTATGGTTCCTGTAGTTCTGCAGGTTTGACCTTTTTTTCCTTTTTCCCAGATGTCATAGCAGCACAATGAAGAGGTTTCCTTCTACAATGGTCAGTGTCATGATTGTTCATCTTACAATTTTTACACCACCTTTTCCCTTGGTTGAAAGATTTTCTTTCATCATATTTCCTTTCATCGAATTGTGGGGTTTTATTTTGATTGTCATACCGTGGCCTATCAAATTGGTGCTTACCTTTGTTTTGATCTCTAGGATCAAATTTATTAAAGTTCTGTGGTGCCCTAAAATTTTCTACCTGTTTCTTTTTGTTACCTGATACCTCTGCCTGAGCCGCTTGATACCTTTCAGCAACATTTAGCAACTCACCCAGCCTCTCTGCACCTTGTTCCATGAGAAACTTTCTCAGGTCTGGAGCCATGGACTCTCTTAGTTGTTCTATAAGGATCATTTCCTTAAGATCTTGGGTTTTCCCCAGAGAAGTCCATTTCTCCAAGTATGTCTCTAACCGTGCAGAGAACTGGTGATAGGTTTCACCTGACAGTAGTTTAGCATTCCTAAATTTTTTCCTATAAAATTCTGCGTTCTTTTCATATCTTAACAAAAGAGCCCTGTTTGGCAAGGAAGAATATTCCAGCACCTCTGATTCATGCTATACAGAGCTTCTACAAGTCTTGCAGAAATTATGTGAGGACAGCAAACCATAAGTCAGAAGAGTTCAGGACCACCACTGGTGTAAGACAAGGTGATATCCTATCACCTTACCTCTTCATACTCCTTATGGACGATGTCATCAAGGCATGTAAGGAGAGAACAAGAAAGTATTCAGTGGGGTACTGGAAGATGAGACAGGTCTATATTTCAGAGCTGGCATTTGCTGATGATGTTGCCCTGATTGCTAAATCAGAGGCACATCTCCAATCCAACCTGCAAGTATGGAAGGAAGAGCTGGAGAAGAGAGGGATGGTCATAAGCAGCTCTAAAACAAAATCCATGGTGATATCACGAGAAGAAAGAAGACATCAGATTAAGCTGGGAGAACAGGTCCTGGAGCAGGTCGACCACTTTAAATACCTCGGAGCTATTATAGACCGAAAGGGTGGCATCAAAGAAGAGTTGGCCACTCGAAAAGCAGCGGCTGGGAGACTTTTTCAGGCCATAAATCGAGGATTCCTCAGCAAGAGAGAGGTTGGTAAGAAAACGAAGATGGATGTATACCGCTCCACCTATGTCCCAGTCTTGACATATGGATGCGAGTCATGGGCAATGACTACAACCCATAAAAGCCAGATCCAAACCTCAGAAATGAGATATCTGAGGAAGGTGGTTGAAGTAACAAGAAGAGACATGGTACGCAACCAGACGATACGTCAAGGCCTAAAATGCCACCCCCTACAGACCCAAGTAGAACAGTCCCAACTAAGATGGTTTGGCCATGTCTGCAGAATGGGAGAAGATCGGCTACCACGACAAGCATGGGAAACAAAGAGCCAAGGATCCAGACCCCGAGGACGACCCAGAGTCCGCTGGGAGGACAACATTAGACAATCTCTGAAGGACCGAGGACTAGAATGGAACCAGGCCAGGAGGAAGACAGCCGATAGAATAGTCTGGCGCTCTCTCTTCCAAACCTCTACACCTCACGGTAGAAGGGGAACGACTAAGTAAGTAAGTAAGTAACAAAAGAGCCTGCTTTAGCATGTCATAATTTTCCTGATCACCTCTGCTCATTTTGGCAAAAACTTCATAAGCTGCCCCACGAAGACCTTGAGATAACTTTAAGCTCCACCTTTCTCTCTCTAACCCATATGTGGTAGCTAATAGTTCATATCTATTTAGATAGCTCTCAATATCATCGTCTTTCTCAACGAAATGATCTAAATGAAAATTCATAGCTGAGGTTGAGGCTCCCTGGCTAGCAGTGGCATCAGAGGTAAAGGGACTGGCCCCATTTTCAGGAGCATGGCCTTGAAACTCAAACTCCCTTAGTCGTAACTCATGTTCCCTTTGTAATCTTTTATCTTCTGCTTCCCTTTCTGCAGCTAATCGCTTGTCTTCCCTTTCTGCAGCTAATTTCTTCTCTTCTCTTTCTGCAGCCTGTCTTCTTTCCTCGGCTTCCAATGCTTTAGCCTCTTTGTCAGCCTCAATCTGCAACCTCTTAATTTCTTTTTCAGCCTCTAACTTTCTTTCGGCCTCTTTTTCTAATCTTCTTTCTTCCCGTTCAATATATTTGTCACATTCAGCAGTGACATAAGCAATCATAATTTGCCCGTCCATTCCTAACTCTTTCGCAGTCTGTACAGCAGCAGATCGAAATTTTGCCAAGTCGGCCATTGTCTAACATGCAATTGTAAAAAATTCAATCTTTCTATAATTATCTAAGGACACTACAGGCACTGAGAGCTCAACCTTATTTATTTCCACCCAAGGATACCTTTTAATTCTTTATTATTCCCAATATCTATAACAGGAGAAAGTTCAATATCCCTGGAGCGAGACCCCAATATATGTGGTAAAGTGGGATGTTATAATTATTTATAGGGGACTTAGTGTACTGACTGAGATCAGCTGTGAAGGTATCTGTATCTAATAGGTGTAGTGTTTTGCAGATAACCTTACTTGCTACCACATTATACCTCAGTCAGAATTATTCTGGAATATTGTGATGACTACGTTAAATGTCTAGGGTATGTATATGATGAAGTGTAAATCACAACAACAACAGACAGATAAACAATTTAATTTATTCCACCACACTTGACAACACTGTGACACTCACACACATTTAACACTCTATAAGACTATCTTAAATGAGGCACTGGTAAATTTTCAAATATAAATATGTATTAATTACTTTCACTAAAATATGTGTCCTGATTCAAATACAAAGTGAACCAGGAATCACAATCAATTGTAATTACAATTTATATGTACAGAATTTATCAATATGAACCTAGTAGTAACATATTTTATTAATATTATCCTATGTGTGTCAGTTGTGTAGTAGTAATATGAGGTAATACTGGTTTTTTTTTTTTTTTCAAGCTATGTTGTTATTTGTCATCATGACTTCAAGTGTTTGTTTAACTTGGAAATAGTATGGGGAAAAGTTCACAGTTCCTATCAATTTAAACACTGTATTTTCCCTCTGTTTTATGATAAAGTCAGATTTTGAGGGGGGGGCATAATGTTGAGCTCCTCTGGCCACAGACGCTTATCTTTCGTGATGGCGGCAGGAAAAGACTCCTCTGCTCGATAGCCTCCCTGTGTTCTAGAGACACCTCACTGGTCACTATCTGGACCCAGGAGTATGCTGTCAGCCTCTAGGTTCAGCAAAGCTCAGACCAGGTGCTGCTCAATAACTTTAGGACCACGGTCCCTGAAACAAGAAGGTTGTACCTCCTATTTCAGAACTAATTTATAATAAATTTCCAGACTGAACACAATACATAACAAACACTGAGTTCAGAGCGATAGGCCAACTGCTATCTTCATCTGAAACAATTTTCACCAGTATACTCCTCCCTAATGGTTACCACGCCTCTGCAATTCCAGCATGATTTCTTTCTAGTCAATGAGATAGGTGTCAGTGTACTGTTTGGCAATTCCATGCAATTTTACTTTCCTCCGACACCTTCTGTTCAGGGTGGAGCACTATATAGGCTTTACCTCATGTTCGCTACTGAACCACACATATATACAGACATAAATTATCAATTTACATTCAATTTTCATTAAAAGATATCAAATATTTCAAGCTTACCACAATTCATGGAATAATACACAGTTACGTTGACTGGCAATGAATATAGCACTATTTCGATCTGCCAATGTCCCAGGCTTTTATTTAGAAAAATATGCACTGGCGCTCAACGCACTGGTTCTTTAGTAAGTTTATTTGAAAATTTGGTGCTGACCTGACGCCTCTGATTGACTATATTGGCGGGTCTAACCAATCGTGCCATGTTTACACAAGCGTTTGAAAAAAAGTACTCCTACTCCAGTTTCCCTAACAACAAAGAATCAATATTTATAGTCCGACTAATCGTGTTTAGCCTTACATTTACTTTCCGCCAATCAAATAGGAGGTAACATGTCAGCCTATTTCCCGTACAATGGTGGTGTGAAAATCTGCCACTGAGCGATTCTGATTTTGGTGTTGTCTGACATCCCTCACTATTTCTTTTGGCTATAATTTGTTAATTCCTAGACTATTTGCGTAACGTTTAACATATTCTTTGTCAGCCAGTCCTAAGGAACCCAAATATATAAATTTAATGGGGCTAAGGGGCTGCGTTCAAAATATGTATTTTCCAGGATAGTCGTGTAGTTTTTTTTATTTTTTATGTTTAGAACCGCCACCTGTCCTGCTGTACTGTCAGACTAATGTCAGGAATTTAGACATAAAACAGTAGAATGTCATGTTTCCTAATAAGCGTTTTGTAAGTTTTTAAAACCTAACTCTCTGTATGGGTAGTGTTTTTTATCACTGTCGATTTGAAAAAAAGCTAGTGCTTGTGGCCTTACACGCGTGATGGTAGTAATTGTGTATCGCGAGACTGTGGTAGTATTGCCTGCGTTCCGGCTTTCAGCCCCTCCCTTTCTTTCTATCCTTAGTCCATCTGTCTTTCGTTTATGGTAACTTAGTGTATAAAATGACATGAATGGAATATTAAATATAGGTCAGCTTGCGTATCTCAAGGTTTTTCTTAGAAAGGCAGTACACGTTTTATCGTAAAAAGCGGGTATTGAAGCAGTAGGCTTTTACTATCAACGTGAAACGTTACAATTTGTAGACGAATTAGAAAACAAGGGGGATTTCGAGTACAGTCATTGTGACAGCACTGTTCTTTACCATTCTTCTTTCCTTTTATTGAAGTTATTTGTTAGGCTTTACATTTACTTTTTAATTTATATATGTGGATTAGAATTTCTCACGACACAAAAAAAAAAAAAATTACAAAAGTTGACAATCAGTAAGAAAGCTGAGAAAAGGAGATCTGATAGTTTGTACCAGAGTAAAAGAAAAGTTAAAGAACAAACAAAAACACTTAATAAAAATGTATATTCATCACACAGTGTCAGTACCAGGAGTAAATAAAGCTACCAATAAAAATAAATAAATAAAGAAACGCTCACTGGATACATCTCTACACATATATAAGGCAACGTCTGTCTGTCTCTTACTTCATAACCCGAGAACGGCTGAAGTGATTTTGATGCAGTTTTCTTCAGCGAATTGGATATTTCTCTGGAAAGGTTTTAAGCTATGTATCATCATGGTACGACATCAGGAGGCTGAGCAGTGAGGAAGAAACTCCAAACATTCTTATCTCATGGGATGTAAAAATTCTACCTTTGACCCTTATGGGTTAACGCCCTTAGCTTACAAACTGTATAAGTCGTAGATTTTTCTCCCTTTACGTTAAATTTACAAGTGCGTTGCTTTCTGTTATGCAAATTTTCTAAACCGGAATCCTGACACATGCACTACTTATCACACCTGTAAGGGAAGGAAAGTTTCAATAATACTCAGCTATGCAGAGTTGTTCACGATACGCCTCTAAGAATACGTTACATTCACTAAATTGGCTCTGTGAATGTGTCCTGACCTTGGCATTTCGCGCCAGATTCTAAATCTAGGAGATGTTTGTCACCTCTGTAGATTTACGAGCAACGGTTCTTTATGGGACTGGAAGGCCCGAGATACGTTGTCGTCGTTAACTTCAAACAAACCAGACCAAGAAAACCACTGAAATACTAACACCAACGCTTAAAGTCGTAAATAGTAGCAGCAGGAAAACGTTTTGTGGGCGTGTGAGTGTGTCTATGTGATGTGTACATTATTTAAAAAAAGAAAACATTTTACACACTGGAAATAATCCTAATGTCTTTAACATTATTCTATACCAATTTAATTATGCCCTCTTATCAAGAGAAATTGAAAAAGTATAACATATGGGTGCAAGTATAAATGTGTAATGAAGGAGTGGTTTTATATGTGTATTTGTTACCTATTATTGCCATTATTTCAATGCACATGTCTTTGTAAATTTCCACGGAATGTGAATAAAGTTGTTTAAAAAAAAAAAAAACTAAAAAAAAATGAGAGAACGGAGACCCCCCCAAAAAAAGGAAAAAAAAGTGCTCCCAGGTTGAGGCCCTTCCATTGCACTCCGGTCGGGTTGACCCCTGCGATCACCCCAAATGCGGGTGACTCGGGTGCGTAATTTTTTCGTAGGAGGGACTGCGTTAGCGCCATACCCTGATTAATGCAATAAACATGAGTGGTGGATATTGTACGTAATTTATTTGACATTGTTAGTGTTGAGGCCACTTCATGATGTGATTTTTATCGCGGCAGCTTATTATTAGTACCGGATTTTTGTCACACCATGTCGTACCTCAACTGAATGCAAGAGATACATGAAAGCGGTCGCTGTGAGAATATAATGAAACAGTTAAAGCGGGAAGTATCATTGTTATATTCAAAATGAATGGAAGAGACATTTTACCCCGAAGTAAATTATTGGATTGATGTGAAGTTTTGATTGATGTGGATTTGATTTGTGAATATTTGATGTACCGGGACGCTTAATTTCCCCGATGTTGATGGAAAATTATAATGAACTTTTGTTATGCCGGGACGCTAAATACCCCGATGGAAATTGTAAATAATAAATAATATTATAAAGATATAGACAATGGAAAAGTCAAATGACACTGTTAGAAAGTTTAATCAGGTTAAAGCAAGACTGTATTACAGAGAGGGAGCATACATGCCATGTTCGTAATTGTGACCTTGTTAGTGTGTACTTACTAGTAATTAAACTGTTGCCAAATCGTCCAAGCCCAGAAGTTTATTCAATCAATCAAGGTTCGTTCACACAGTTATTAATTTTATGCAGTACTTGAGATTTTGACATGGAAAGGTGTATACAAGAAGGGTGGCTGCCAGAATAGTCAACAATATAAACCAAATCAAGATGAATGAATTTTCACATCTTTAATAACACATAGACCCTAGACAACAAAAGAATTCGGGCAATTTCTCCATCCCTTAACAGAGGAGAAATAACTGGGGGCCCGTCCGATAACTGGCAAGCTTGTCTACGTGGACTTCACCTTCAACTACATCTTGGGACATCAAGAGACAAATTTTTCTTCCTACCAATCTGAATTCAACTGAGGCTGGACTACTGCACTGAACTTTTACACAAGACTTCTATCATTTGAAGAACTTTACGATCATAATTCGTCGATAAAAACTGTACATTCACTAAATTTCACGATGGAAGATGACATGTAACGGCTGCTCCTTGAAGATGCATCAAAGATCGTTGACCTGACCTTGAGGACTGTCAAGATTCAACACTTCGTCATTTACTTGCTTACGTTTGGACTAGGATTAGCTACATTGCAGATTTCAAGACTGGCAAATCACGCATTTTCGATGTTGAACGTTTAGGGACAATCTGGCACTTTGTACTCAGTGACGTCATCAAAGCCGGCAAACGTTCAAACGACTTTCTGTTCAACTTCAAGTCAAGCGATGGTTTCGTCTATTTGTGTGTTATTGATATCGACTTCAAGTACAAACACACTGATTCCTTATCTGCAGAGGTTCTGAGTTCAACAAAAAAGATAAGTAGTATTTTAATTTATCTGATGCGTGACATTATTTGATCATTTCAGAGTCTTTGCCAGTCAACCTCCATTCTTCCATGTTTTCTTCGCTTAGGCCTACATGTTTATCTGTATAAATTAAAAGGGAGGTGGTGGCGCTCGCTATTTGTAATTTTTCTTCGGAAATATTACAAATGACGATGTTCTATTAGGTTATTGTTGGTTGTCCAGTCAAAGAAAATAACAGTGTAATTTTAGTCTTTGACTGCATAGCAAACATCATTATTTGTATAGATTGTTTCGTCAAGTCTACGTCATACATTTTCATTCACTAATTTACGTAAGTGGGTCAATTGTTTGTACAGCTGTTTTTCTATCACTCTTGTCTCATTGTAAAATTTGACGATTTGCTGTTTTTGTGCGTTCTTTTCTGTCTTGTTTATTTTACATGTGATTATACCAAGTTGTTGTTACTTGTCAACATGTCTTTGTTTCTTTTATTCCTTTATATTCGTCGGGTAATGTGCTGTGATTTGACATGTCACTTTATTATCATCTTCATTGACTTGTGTCATTCTTTTTAACTGTGCTCGTCTCTCATTCTTGGTATGTTCCTTCATAAGGTATAAATTCAGTCAATGCTATAACATATTGTACTTCATTAATTTATATTAAGGGGAGATTTGACACTTGTTGATTCAACTTAGAACACAAGATGTCTTCATTACCAGAATTTATTGAGATAGGTTTGCGTTTGGGCAAATCTGGAGTTGAGCTGGAGGCTTATGCTGAGAAAACTATCATTGTTAAGTCGTGTTTTATTAAGGGGAGTTAACTGTTAAAAGATTTGAATGTACAGGTCGGATTTTTTGTACACGCTAGTAAACACGCTCTTTGTATTGAGAGATTTTTCTTAATTGGGGGGGGGGCTGTATGCTCGGTAATTTTTGTACACAGCTCTACTGACTAGCTGTTAGTTGTTTCTTTATTTAAAAATATGATAGGAATAGTTTTGGGGGGAAAGGCGGATGAATTCTGCTCACATCTCAAGCTGCGAGTTAGCGCTTGAGTGAATTGTACTGAGCTGTTTTAAGAAGCTGATTTTTCGTGACAGTACTTTGCTGGCAGAGCTTGAAAATGGACGCTTTACCATTTTTGTTAGTGCGCTCCAGCATATATTCTTTTTGAAAAAAAGGAATATTTGATAATTCCAGGATGTATGTTATTGAAGATTGATATATTATATTCATTGATCCAAAGCCTGGGATATGTTGGCTTTCTAAGGTACTGTGATTTCGCCTAGGATGGATTTTCTTTTCCTGTTACTAGATGATATAGCGAGTTGCTGTGTTAGCGACCAGTGATACGTTTGATATGCTAGGCCATGGATTATACCGGCCACTATCCTCATCATTTATAAGAATATTGATTGAAAGGATTTATGCTATGAGTTATTACGTTCCCATATATATTTTTGTACCTGACGCTCTGTGAGCTGCTGTATCGGTTTATGTAACTGATTTTGTCGGATAATTGATACCATGTTCTGGAATCTATGTTTACCTGGATATTCCTCACCTGAAGCTCCATGTTTTGCTATGAAATGTCGTCTTATGATGTCTACGTGTGTGTGGCGTTAATAAACAGTGAAACGTTAAACTAGTTCCACCATTTTCTGACCCATTGTTGCTGTGGTGTGTGAGTGCAGTAGATAAGTATCAAGGAACTCACAACATGCATATATATGTATATTAAAACATCCTATTGCACCACCGTCGGCCATCTGTAAGCCCGAGCTATGCTGATCGCCATTCATCAGCGAAATTATATATTAACTTTGCTCAGCCACCCCACAAGCAGAAGGATTTACAGCAATACTTCTGTAACAGAAGTGGTCGCCAGTGATATGTTAGGACTATTTGGAACGGAAGGAACAAAGAGAGTTAAAGAAGCATGAGCTTGACCAAGCTAGGGAATTGGAAGAGAAAAGACTTGCTCAAGCGAGAGAATTAAAGGAACTTGAGGAGAAGAAATTGATTCAACAAGAAGCATCTAGAGAATTAGAACGGGAAAAAATGTAACTACGTAAGATGGAACTTCTTCAGTTGGATCAAGCACACAGAAACGCTATAGAACTTCAGTCATTGAAATTACAGGCTGATAAAGAAAAAGAGATTGAGATTGCAAAGATTAATGCCAAGCATATTGGTGCTAATCAACAGGGATCTAATAGCAATAATTTTAATTACCCAAGAATTAAATTACCTAATTTTGATGATAAAAGGGATTGCATGGACTCGTTTATTATGAGGTTTAAGATTAGGGCAATGGATTTGAAGATCCCAAAAGAGAGGTGGCCTATCATTTTTTCAGACTACCTCACAGGTGAAGCAATGAGATGTTTCATGTCAATTGATGAAACAAGTAGATCTGATTTTGATATTGTTTCCAATACTTTGATGGCAAAATTTCAGCTCACTGAGGAGGGTTTTCGATCCAGATTTCATTCTGTGGTTCCGTCCAAGAATGATGA
This sequence comes from Oreohelix idahoensis, assembly GCA_024509875.1. NCBI lineage: Eukaryota > Metazoa > Mollusca > Gastropoda > Stylommatophora > Oreohelicidae > Oreohelix > Oreohelix idahoensis. The sequence goes on from JAMPIV010011611.1 coordinate 117,202, forward strand.
TTTCGGAGAGTTTATCTCTTCTATTAAATTATACTTGGGTCGTTGGATAGATTTATCGGGGATCAATAAAACATTTGATGAATTATTTGACCTAATTCTCAGGGATAAAGTTTTATCTACCTGTGGCGCAGATTTTGTTAGTTTTTTGCAGAGAGACAGCCTAAATCTATCAATGAGTGCCAAGAATTGGGGAGAAATTATATGTCTGCACATCCAAACAAGGAAATTCGTAAGGTTTCTTTTGATGATGCATTACCTGTATGTGTTTCGTACCACGATGGAAGAGTAGGTGACCACCGTTCTCGCCCAAGGAGTTCGGAGGGTAGATATAGGAGTATTTTTCGATCTTCCTATCGAGGACGGTACAATTGTCCTCGTCGTCAGTCACCATCTCACTTCGGTGGATACAGATATTCCAATTACTCTAACCGAGGTCGTGGACAACACTACGGTAATAGCAGTGATGATATACGTCACAGAGATTATAGAAAAACTTCAGGTGAACTTTCAAGTGGTAATGGTAGGTGTCATTTTGATGAAGTAAACAATATGCACGGCAAACAATGCACTCACAAAGCTGATCACAAACATGATTGTAAACATGCAAAAGGGAAATCAGACCATGCTAACGTCTGTACCCCACTTTGTGGTCACGATAGCCATGTTGAACAGGCTAATGCATGCATTGTACGCTCAAGCAAAGATAACAATTGTGCTGAGTGTAAAACACTCAATGAGCCAGGCGCTCAAACTAGACTTTTGTGTGGCCATACTTTACCGGCGATGTCAGTCTGTGACTTTATTGGTCGCCTTACATTACACAAAGGGTTTATAGGTGACAAACCAGCCACTATTCTTCGGGACACGGGTTGTACGATTGTCGGGATACGGAAATCGCTATTAGATAAATCATCTTTTACAGGAAAGCCCCTGAAATGTGTGACATTTGGAGGTAACACTGAATGGTTTCCCATAGCAAAGGCGGAAATCGACACACCTTTTTATTCAGGAACTGTACTCGTGTGTGGCTTGGAGAATCCTGTATCTGACGTGATACTTGGAAACATTCCAGGTGTGAAAGACTGTTCACCTGAGGAAATTGCAGAGTGGGTCAGCAAGCACCCATTGGTGGCGAATGCGGTCACTACCAGAGCTCAGCAGGAAGCGAGCAATGTGACCTATGCATCTCCATCGGTAGTGGAGGAGACGCCACTGAGAAATGCTCAAAACATTTCTCCAATTATCTTTACACAGAAACAACAGGAGGATGAATCTTTAAAGAAATGATTGATTTTGGCTCAAACAAAACAAATTAAAGTCACTAAGAACTCATCATATTGGTTTGAGTTTCGTAACAATGTTTTGATCAGATGTTTTAAAAAGGGAGATAATCATGAAAAGAGACAGATTGTTGTACCAAAGAGTTTCAGACCATTAGTTTTAAATACAGGTCATGATTTACCTATGGCAGGACACTTAGGCCGTAATCGGACTTTGGTTCGAATTACTTCAAAATTTTATTGGCCTGGTATCAACACAGATGTCAAAACATATTGTCGATCGTGTCATACCTGTCAAACAGTCGCACGCAGGGGTAAGAACCAGACAGCACCCTTGCAAGTCACAGATGTTCCTGTGCGAGCTTTTAAGAAACTAGCTATAGACATCATCGGTCCACTGTCTGTATTGTCGGATCGAGGTTTTCGGTATATTTTAATGTGCATTGATTTGTGCACTAGATGGCCGGAGGCCATACCGTTAAAAAACATTAGTACCATATCTGTTGCGGAAGCTTTAAATTTAATTTTAACAAGAATAGGTTTTCATGAAGAAATTCTGTCTGATAGAGGGACACAGTTTAAGTCTCAACTTATGAGAGCGATAGAGAGCTTATATCGCATAAAACATTCATTCACAAGTCCTTATTGACCAAGTTCAAACGGGGTTTGTGAAAGATTTAACGGTTCTCTTAAGTCAATGCTTGGGAAGGTTACAGAGGCATACCCTCAGGACTGGGATAAGATTCTCCTATCGGGTTTATTCGCTTACAGAGAGATCCTTCAGGAGAGTACTGGGTTCTCTCCCTTTGAACTCGTCTATGGAGCGAATCCGAGAGGTCCGTTATATCTTTTGAAGGATTTAATCCTTGGTACCTCTCATGATGACGCAACTCGCAGTAGTTACGAGTGTGTGGTTGAGTTACGACAAAGGTTAGTGGATGCATGTCAGATTGCATCACAGAGTATACAAACGACAACTCAAAAATCGAAGTTGCTACATAATCAATCTCGTACCCTAGGATCATTTGTCCCGGGGGATGAGGTCTTACTACTTCTACCTATCAAGGAAAATAAGTTATTGATTTCATGGCAGGGGCCATACAAAGTGGTGGAAAAGATCACGGATGTTGATTACTCAATTGATAACAGAGGCAAAATTAAAACGTGTCATCTACATATGTTGAAATTATACACTCCAAGACCATCTGAATTGGTAGATGTCTTGGATGAGGTTAATCGATCCTCATGTGCTGTTGTTCATTCTGAGGACGCTACATATGATATTCCTTTGGAATTTACTTTACCTTCTATTTCTGCTCATGAAACGTGGCAGGATGTTTCTATTTCTTCATCACTTTCGCATTCTGAAGAAATTCAGATCCGTGATGTTTTACGTTCTTTCTCTGACGTATTTTCAGAACATCCAGGTCATACTGACTTAATATCTCACGAGATCTTGATCACTGATTCTACTCCGATTAAAATCAGACCATATCCTATTCCTCTTCACTACAGAGATAAGGTAGATAAGGAAATTTCGGATATGCTTAAAATGGGTATCATTTCCCATTCTTCATCTTCGTATTCTTCTCCAATGGTATTGGTGAAGAAACCGGATGGATCTTTACGCATCTGTATTGATTTTCGGAAACTAAATCAACTTACAGTTACAGATGCTGAGCCTATCCCAATCTTGGAAGACCTTCTTCCACAGCTGGTCAACGCTACATTCTTTACTAAACTAGGTTTGGCAAAGGGATACTGGCAAATTCCGTTGTCTGAAAATTCTAGACATTTGACAGCATTTTCTACACCAAGAGGTTTATTTGAATGGAATTATATGTGTTTCGGGTTGGTGAATGCACCTGCGACATTTGTTCGCATGATGCGCCGTTTAGTTGGCGATAGACCCGATGTCATCACATATTTAGATGACATTTGTTTATTCCATAACACATGGGAAGAACACATTGTAGGTTTCATTTCTTTGTTGGAACAGTTAATAAAACATCATTTGACAGTTAGACCTTCGAAAGTACAAATAGGTTTTCAGGAAATATCTTTCCTGGGTCATAGAATCGGTAATCATCGGCTTTATCCTTCGGAGGGTCTGGTGAATAAAATTCTGAACATTCAGGTACCGAAAAATAAGAAAGAGGTCCGAAGTCTGTTAGGGTTAATTAATTATTACCATAAATTTATTCCAGACTTTTCTTCTATCTCTGGCCCTCTTTCGGAGTTGACGCGCAAAGGTGCTCCTCTTAAGGTACTGTGGTCAGATACTTGTCAGTTAGCATTGGATAAGATTAAAATACTATTCTCGAAACATCCTATTTTGATTCTGCCAAATATCCATGAACCATTCTATATTCGCACAGACGCTTCTCAGATGAGAATCGGTGGCAGTTTGATGCAACTTGTCGACGATGTACTCCATCCTTGCTTCTTTGTGAGCCGGAAGTTGTCTGTAGCAGAAAAGAAATACTCGGCGGGTGAAAGAGAGCTCCTTGCTCTTGTGTGGACGATATCAAAATTGTCAAGATATCTGAATGGAAGAATGTTTTACGTGGAAATTGATCATCATCCTTTGACGTCAATGAAACCGAAGGCTTTTAAGAACTCACGTATCTACAGATGGTTTCTGCTACTCCAACAGTTTTCATTTGAAATTAAATATATACGCGGTGAGGACAACTGGTTAGCCGAAATGTTGTCACGATTTGCAGCTCACCATGACTGATCTATCTCACATGGAACTTTGTATCCGGGTGTACGATTCCAGTTCATTTGGACAGCGTATTGTGTCTTCTGGACTTGATATTTCGTCCGGATATATGGTCTCAAATTTTATTGCAATTTTGTTTATTTAATAATTGCTCTTCACAATTTTATGTATATCTGTCTTAATGCTTGATGCTTCTCATTCGATTGCTTGTCTGTATGTTGTATCTGTACGTAAGGTTGCTTGTAGTTGTGCCCTACAGGATCTTGCGCGTTTCCTGAAGTAAACGCTTGGAAGCGTGAGGGGTAATGTTGAAGCCACTTCATGATGTGATTTTTATCGCGGCAGCTTATTATTAGTACCGGATTTTTGTCACACCATGTCGTACCTCAACTGAATGCAAGAGATACATGAAAGCGGTCGCTGTGAGATGAGTATCTAGGTATGACGTAAAAGGGCAGAGTTGGATGTGACGCCAGAGCGTCAAGCTGTGTGTCAAAATGGCTTGCGTGTCAGCCATTGTACAAGATTGTGTATTCGCCATATATTCAGGAGATAATGGTAAGCTATATGCTTGACATGATAGGCATAAGATAATGCCAGGATTATAAATACGGGACGACTATTCCCAAGGCAAGAAATATGTTATAATCAAATTATATGAAGTAATATAATGAAACAGTTGAAATAGCGGAATGTATCATTCCCCGAGGTCAAAAAGATTATTCAAAATGAATATTGATTATACCGGGACGCCATTTTCCCCGAAGAAAAGGGAATAAAATAAATGAATAATTGTTATACCGGGAAGAGACATACCCCGAAGTTTATGGATTGATGTGAATTTGATTTGTGAATATTTGATGTACCAGGACGCTTAATTTCCCCGATGTTGATGGAAAATTATAATGAACTTTTGTTATGCAGGGACGCTAAATACCCCGATGGAAATTGTAAATAATGAATAATATTATAAAGATATAGACAATGGAAAAGTCAAATGACACTGTTAGAAAGTTGAATCAGGTTAAAGCAAGACTGTATTACAGAGAGGGAGCATACATGCCATGTTCGTAACTGTGACCTTGTTAGTGTGTACTTACTAGTGATTAAACTGTTGCCAAATCGTCCAAGCCCAGAAGTTTATTCAATCAATCAAGGTTCGTTTACACAGTTATTAATTTTATGCAGTACTTGAGATTTTGACATGGAAAGGTGTATACAAGAAGGGTGGCTGCCAGAATAGTCAACAATATAAACCAAATCAAGATGAATGAATTTTCACATCTTTAATAACACATAGACCATAGACAACAAAAGAATTCGGGCAATTTCTCCATCCCTTAACAGTTAGATATCATGATATGACGAGAGGTAATATACATTACATAAAACAAAACCGAATGAAGAAATTCATTGAATTCAAATAATTGTGATTCATACGTGTTGTCTATATACTTGGCAAGATATGCAATAGTACAATTAAAACCCAAAAAAGTTAAACCTTCCTAAAACGATTCGCACCGAACCCGACTTGCACCCATTCCGACATGGACACGGGCTAAGCCGGATATGACCTCTAGAACTACATTTTAGAGGCAACCATCCTGGCAAGTTGTGGTAGCGGGAAGAAAGTCTGCATACCATGAATCCGGGCTAAGCCGGGTATGACCTCTAGAACTACATTGTAGAGGCCATCATCCTGACAGATTATGGTAGCGGGGAGAAAGTCTGCATAACAAGAATCCCGATGATTCAATCTGATCTGCCGTTCAATTTTAAGAGACTCCAATTCACAATAAAAGTCTGTTTTTCAATGACCATTAATAAAGCACAAGGTCAAACGCTTCACGTAGCCGGCGTCGACTTGAGCGATGAGAGCTTCTCATGTGGCCAACTGTATGTGGCATTTTCCCGAGTTAGCACACCGGAACACTTATACGTGTTGTCACCAAGTTACTGTACTTCCAATGTCGTCTACAAAGAAGCCCTTACTTAAATTTTTTGCGTCAGAAGCACACCTCAATGCAATAGTACAATTAAAATCAAAAAAAGTTAAACCTTCCTAACACGATTCGCAGTAAATCCGACTTGCACCCATTCCGGCATGGACCCGGGCTAGGCCGGGTATGACCGCTAGTTTAAGATAATTTTAACTGCAATAAAAAGGATGAAAAAAGATACATTAAAACAATACTTACTGTTGATATTTACCGTTGTGTATAGTGAATATTGGTAAATGTAATGAGTCGTTGCTGGCTGTCAAACATTCTCACATAATAAAGCATATCCACGAAGCCTGAACACACTGGATAGAACTCGACACTTTTAATCAATCATGTTATTTAGAAGCAGAGAAACAGGAAGAGGAAGTTAACATAAGGGCACGTAACTCTAGTAGGAAACGAAGTAACCATGGAGACATATATACAAACGACCCCATCAACATCCCCCCCTTCTTTATGAGTGAACAAAGTCATTCATCCAAGGGGGTTTCTTGCGATCTCTTTGAGGTCTCTTAGGGCTAGACGGTAGGAGAGAATGTTTCTGTCCTTTGCCAGCTTTTCCAGGACTAAAAGTAGCTGGGGTTGAAGGATTAACTTCTGGAGGATTGGAACTGTTCAATTCACTAGTGCTCTCCGTGTCTGGAAAACAACCTGTTGCTCGGATAGAGCTGGAGAGGAGAAATCAATTTCCGGGTCTGGGGGAATCAGGTGTGAAAGGCGTTGTTTTAGGTCTTAGATGGATTCTGTTTCTGACATAGTGACCTCCATTATCTCCTTCAATTAAATAAGATCTTTCAGAAAGCCTCTTACCGATCCTTCCGGGTTGCCAGTTTGGTTGCCCAGGGTCTTGATAGTAAACTGGCTGGTGAAACAACTTGGGCAGATCATGAGCAGTTTTATCATAATACGTCTTCACTGATCTGTCTCTCTTGCTTCCACCGTCAATAACTCTACTGTAAGATACAATGAGTTTTGCCGCAGAAGGTATCAGTGTACGCAGTTTCCTGTTAAACAGTATTTCTGCTGGACTTTGATCAAACCTTCGTTTTGGTGTATTACGAAGTTCAAGTAGCGCCTCATATGCATCTGTATTGTTTTGAATAGTCTTTCTCATCATACCCTTGATGAGTTTCACAGCAGATTCAGCTAATCCATTGGCTTTATGGTGACCTGGTGCTGATTTAACATGAAGTATTCCCCATCTAGCAGTAAATGATCTGAACTGTGCAGACGTAAACTGAGTACCTGAATCAGATACAATAACTTTGGGAACACCATAACGAGCAAAATGAGACTTCAATTTCCCGATGACCAACTGTGCTGTCATTGTGGGCAGAAAGTCTACTTCAAAGAAGTTGGAGAAGTAGTCAATCAGAACTAAATAATATCGACCTTCTATAATAAAGATGTCAGTGCCAACTTTCTCCCAGGGCGATAAGCTTCTCGAGTGTTGGTTTTAAGGTTCTTTAGTATTCCTTGCCTTCGTTTCTTGACATTCTGGACAACTGTCAGCCATCTGTCGAATCTCAGCCGTCATGCCGATCCAAAACAGACAACTTCTGGCCCGGCGCATCATGATGTCAATTGCAAGATGAGCAGCGTTTAGCTTCTGCTTGATTTCGGGCCTCAATGCTTTTGGTATAAGAATACGCTCTCCTTTAAGAATTTTACCTGGTTCTGTTGTCAGGGTGTCACGAATATCAAAATAAGGCATAAGCTCAGCTGGTACATCAGACTTTTTTGTAGGCCACCCATCTAGAATGGTCGACTTCAACCTCTGAAGCACGTTGTGTTTGAGAGTTTCAGCTTTAATCTTTTCCATCATCACATCTTGTATTTCGGGTAATCTTACAGGTGTATCAGCTCCTGCATCGCTCTCTCTATCAGTTGAGAAATCCAATGTGACATTATGAATACAAACTCTGGACAGTGTGTCGGCTATAAGATCGGAACCTTGTACCCAATTGAATTCAAAGTCATATCGATTGCTGCGCATCACTAAACTCTGCAGTCTTCAAGGAATTTGACTCAGAGGTTTCTTCGCGATGGCTGCCAAAGGTTTATGGTCTTTGATGACTGTAACCTTCCTTCCGTAAGTGTATTGGTCGAAGAATTCCAAACCATATATAACAGCTAAGAGTTCCTTCTCAATTTGAGCCCAGCGTTGTTCAGTTTCAGTTAGAGCTCTTGAAGCAAATTCTATTGGATGACCAGTTTGTAGGAGGACAGCTCCGGGTCCTTGGCTGCTACTATCAACTTGAATATATAAAGTTTCATCAGGATCATAATATGCAAGTATTGGAGTAGAAGTAATCAGCTTCTTGATTCTCTTGAAGATTTGTTCACATTCAGTTGACCAAATAAAGGGTGTATCCTTACGCGTAAGTTCTCTTATTGGATGAAGAACTTCTGAAAGATTGTCGAGAAACTTTGCTAGATCATGCCAAAAAATCTGCGAACCTCGTGACAGTCATTAGGAACGGGCATGTTTAGTGTGACGATATTGTGGGTGTCATTTTACATTTGTTCTTTCTCTCCTATATTATACATTTATTTCTTCATTTTTCGCACATGAATTCGTGCCATTGACAGTCCCTAAATTGCTATACCCTTTCTCACACTGCAATAGTGTTATTTCACGGGTAATCAACTATCTTGAGGATTAATTGTAATAGCTTAAGTGGTCGCGCCAGCCTGAATGCAGACGGTAAACGTGAAAGTAATGGTTGACTTTGATGTAACTCATTTCCGACCCAGATAGTGCGGGGGGGGGGGGGTGTAACCACCTGTGTTTCGCGGTTAGTCACTGCACCTCCCGACACCTCGGCCAGAGGGGACAAAAGGAAGCCATACTGTCTGTCTGAGGCAGCCGGCTGTGGTCCGTGTACGTCAGGGATTATCTGTCTGGCGGAAGATTTGAGTGCGCGTGATAATCACTTTATCATTCTTGTCCAGACATTATCGGCGTCTTTATTACCGATAAAACATGTCTGAAGAGACATTATGAGCAAGGTAATCATTAGGGATGAGAACACAGATGTGTTGGCAAGTCTGTGTAATAGCAGCGGAAGTAATCATGCCATATTTGAAAGATAGGTCATAGGTTTAAATTTTAACGTGATAATTTTAAACACGCGGGGAAGAATTAAAATTAACACCCCGACCCCCTAGTTCTAAGAGCAGTATTGGTTCAATCGAGAGCAGGAAATAAACAATAGCTCTGATTGGTAAGTTTTGTCGGAAACACCGTGTGACAGCTTGGGGGAAGAAATGAGAATATAACCTGGCAAATTCAGAGACTAAGACGGACTGCATTACAACGTCAAAAGAGCAACTCCTGGAGCCAGGGAAGAATCGGACAGAATTCCAAATTAAATAGGACAGGGCCGAAGTATTTGGGCATCTTTGAAACTTAAAATAAAACCCGCATTTTTAAATACCAAGACTATATACCTAGGAATCAAAGCACCTGTCATAAGAGGGATTCTAAATTTACCCCAGACCAAGTGTTCGAAGCATCTAATATAAGTTGCTGTGTCCATTCATCTGTGCCAGGAGATTGTAGATCCGAAGTTGGGGCGAGTTGCACATATATTTTACAATGTGAATTTGACATGTTTTTCTTGCTAAGTGGTTATACAACCCATACGAGGATAGCAACTTCAACATACAAAAATAGTTTATTCGTAAACCACTACTGCAAGCGCTGATGATTGCTTCATGCTAGTTCGTACAGAAAACCGAAAGCAGAAGTAACCCCAAACTCCACATGGAGCAGTGAGGAGCGATGATTACATCACATGTGCATAGTGTTTATATTTTCATTTTTGAGTTATTTGTAAACCTCAGGCACAAGCCACTGGCGCTGTCCAGACACATTTCCCCCATTAAATTAACCAGAAGAATAACGATGATTTCTAATCATATTCCCTGGGTTATGCTGTATATACTCAGGGAGAATAAAATCTCATCACAAAAGACTTGACGAAACACCTGCGTCAGTACTCAACCATTTGAAGAGCTAAGTGCTTATTAAAAGGCGAACGCAACGAACTTTTATAATTCCCATATCAAGTCTCTATCAAGACACTTTTTATCTAAATTTCACTCATCATTCATATTTATTTTAAACTGTTAAAGAATAATGGATTATTAAATTTGTTACGTGTTATTTTACAAATTCATTGTTGATTCAATTATTATAGTGATGAGAGCGTACGTATGTATCAGACTCTTTAATATATATTTACGAGTACATCTATAGAGCCAATAAATAATAATAAGGAATTTCACTGAATTAACTCAGCTAGTGGCTTGAACGAGCTAATTACTGGATAACCCAGTAGCCAACTTAGTAATTAATTTGTTTGTGTTGACTGTAACAAACAGTAGATCCTGAAGTGTGTTGTTGCCCAGCAAACATGTGAATCTATTTTTCACAACAGTAAACCTTATATTGTGTTTTAACTAAGATTTAAGATTCTCAGCAGTTAACAGAACTTCTCCCAGAGGAGTCATCTTAGTACCATTCCACATAACAAGCCTCTGTTTTGTGGGTAACAATTGTTCTTGCATCACAAAGCATTGACAGATTGTAATCACATCCGCTGCTGTGTATAGCTGAAATTTTACCATTTTCCCATTGACAATGAATTGTGCAGTTGTTCAAGCTTTGCTAGACTTCACAGAAGCAAGAAAGACTTCAGAATCTTCCACTAATTCTGTGTGAACAATGTGAACTTTCTTGCACTTCCCTTTGAAATGGTTTCTTCCCCCACAGTTTGAGCACAACTTTCCCCATGCAGGACACTTTTTCTTAATCAATGGATGTTTCTGTCCACAGTAATGACACTCCTTTCTAGGTTGAAAGTACCCATTGTCAGTGTTACTTTGACAGGCTTTACCAGCAGGATGCCCAGTGTCTCTCTTGGGAGGTTTATGGTTTAGTGGTTTTTTTCTGTACCATTTCAACTTTTGTTTCAGAAGGCTGTACCGTATTATTCATCTCTCTTATGTCTTTTTCTGTCTGCACAAAGACTCTGCAAATGTCAATGGCCTTCTTTAGATCAAGGTCAGCTTCTCTCGGGAGCTTCTCTTGTAACCTTTTGTTGACAGTAAAGACAATTTTGTCTCTTATCATACGATCCTTGTCGTTAAAGTTGCACAAGTCTGCCATAGTTCTTAGCTTAGTCAAAAAGGAATTAAAGGGCTCTTGAAGAGGTGTGTTCCAGAATCTGAAACGTATGTACGTAATACTTCACTGTTTCGTTAGCTGCAATGGTTCTGGAGCAAGTCGATAATTTTATTAGGATTAGAGCTGTCTCCTTCCTCTGCAAATTGATCGAAAACTTCAACGGCTTGAGCTCCGGCACAGTGAAGGATGATGGCCGCCCGAACAGGATCAGGTTTCGAGGCAACTTCTGCTGCATCCATATACAGTTCTAACTGTCGTCTCCATTTACGAAACATGGGCCGTTCTGCCATGACGAAATGTCTAATAATGGTATGCAAGCAATAACCTAGCAACAGAAGAGTTAAACTTGGTTTTACTAGTTTATCGTCCGGTCACCTCTAGTCTGTGAGGTCAGCACACGTGTTACCAGATATTCAGCAGAATAGTTGGAATTTTGTAAAAGCAAACACCGCTGCCACCATGTTGATATTTACCGTTGTGTATAGTGAATGTTGGTAAATGTAATGAGACGTGGCTGGTTGTCAAACATTCTCACATAATAAAGCATAACCACGAAGCCTGGACACACTGGATAGAACTCGACACTTTTAATCAATCATGTTATTAGAAGCAGAGAAACAGGAAGAGGAAGTAAGCATAAGGGCAAGTAACTCTAGTAGGAAACGAAGTAACCATGGAGACATATATACAAACGACCCCATCAACACTTACAACCCTTCAAAATGTAACAGAGCAAAGAGAGATAAACATATGAACATGGAAAGGTGTACACGATAAACCAGTGGTTCCCAAATTTTTTTCAGTCCACCACCCCTTGGTTCCATAAACTCACCCCCAGAGCCCCCTATTCTACCTTTAAAGAAGCATTCTTTAGAATAGCGGTTCGCCCTCTAGTTTCTTAGTGCCCCCCTAGGTAATCCAACCACCCCCAGGGCGGCGATACCGTTGAGAAACACTGCCATAAGCACTAGAGACATTAGGCAATGCCACCACAAAGTCAAAGAAATTGCATTCAGGAGTAACCAACACAAGAAAAACAGCCAATGTAATATGTTATATTGAATATAGACCAATATATACTCAGATTATAACCCACATGACGTTGACCCGGCTATTCTATGTATGAGATAAACACCAGTTGTCCTGTGCATGGACAAAAAAAACCAGACCTACAAATAAACCTGAAGATATGGAGAGACATAATATGCTACTCCTTTCGACATGTCATTTGATGATGACAATGCTATTAGGAAACAATTGTTTGGGCTTGAATTATGAAGACACGCTACCTGGGATAAGCGATGGTTAGTCCAGGCGGTTCCATTGTCGTATAGTTCGATAAGGTCATGAATTACTCACAGACAAAGGCTGGTAAAATGACACGAAAACGCAATTTAGGCGACCAGTGTTGCACCTAAACACTTTGTGTTAAGCGTAAACGTGAGTTTTGTCCTGGCAAGAGTGTAAGTGTATTTAGTGATATAGTGGAATATGTGCCTGCCTTCCATTGGGAAAGGTCGTTACTGCCCCCATGGTGTTAAAATGTGTGTACGAATGTGAGAGAGAGAGAGAGAGAGAGAGAGAGAACTCTAACATACGGAAGTGAGTCATGAACAATTAGTAAATACGCCGGAAAAGCACTGGAGGCCACATAGACGTGGTTTTACAGAAGAATGTAAGAGAATACTGTAGCATCTACCCGTTACGGAGAGCTATAAGTTAAACAGAAGTTCTCCCCGTAAACTGGCCCACCAGATGTAGCATCTACCCGTTACGGAGTGCTATAAGTTGATATAACAGACTGGCACTACTGGCAAGGGCGATGCCAGAAATGTCGGGCTTAAAGTCTCTATTGCCGACTTACAATGTTCAACGCGAATATTATAATGGTGGGATGTAGATGGGTCAATGGTATGTCACGTAGGGTTTATATTCATTTAATTTCCTACATCTTCTTCCTATTCTTTCACCCGATTTCTCTCTTTTATTATCTCTGTATTTCCTTTTTCCTGTATATTTTTCATCCATTCGTTTTGCGAATATTATTTTCATATAATTCGCAAACTTTACCTGTTTTCCTTTCTCTAAAACTGAGAATCGCACCTGGGTGGTATTGCGTACATGTCAGTCGCGCTGGTCGGACGATAGGCGTGAATTTACAGCATTCGCTAGACATTCGTCTGAGGGTCTCTGGCCTGGGGCGTGAAAATTCACCCGAGGGACATGGAAAGTAGACAGAGAGTCTGCATTTCAGTAAACGCATGAGGTTTTTCGTCAGAAAAAAACCCGGCTTAGCGTGAAAATCCACTCCGCACTGCAGACGGTGGTCTGAGATTTGCAACTCATGCAAGCCCTCGGCCACTGATGGCTGTTACGTCACGCGATAAGCGGACGAAGGTGTTATACGGACAGGGGAGACTATTTCGCTTGGCGAAATAAGATTAGGATCCTGTGTCCGATTTTAAAGATATTGGCCAAGTTTGAAACTTTAATTTCATTCTCGCTCATAGACTCACAGTAGATAGGTTGCTCGTAAACAGAATAGCTGTTAGCGAAGATCTCAGTTTGTTTCGGCAATTTGTCGAACTTCTAGACTTCCAGAAATATTTTCAGCATTTTTATTCTTAAGTTGTGCGACTACCTGTAATTCTGTGGTTGAGGTAATTAATATGATAGATATATAGATTTTGTGAGTGTTAAAGTGTTAAATCGCTTAATTCATTTTAATCTATTTCTTTAGCGCAGAAGAGAAATAAAGTGGTAGGCTATTATATTTTCTAGGGAAGCATTCAGTGGAAAGCAGAATAAAATTAAAATTTCTAGCTTATAACGGCAATTGTAGCTATTTATGAATTTAATTTAACCGCTAATACTCAGTCGAGTGTATTTTTCTAAACTAACGTATAAACTCTAGAATCGAGCCTCATGAATGGTGACGGAATACGCACGTGTTCCTAATTCATGAGGATTGCTGATTTTTAAATATAACTTACGTCACGGGAAGTTTAAATGATAAGCAAAGCTCTCTGCTTGCAAGTTTAAATGTAAGTTATAACCAGTACATATTCTGTTTATTATATTATATGTGTTATTTTTCCTCCACACAGTGAAAGTTTTGGGGTGACCCTAACTTTACCAGCACCTAGTAGTAGTTTCCATACTTGTGAAGAAATAGACAGTCCTTATTTTGAACCACGTGGGTTTCTTAAGTACCACTGGTCTAACAGTGCATATGCAACCCGAGTTAGCCAGAAATACTATATCCCAATAACGGGTTTTCAAAGACTGTAATGATAAATACTGGACCTTGGAGCCAGATCTTAATTTCTTCTAGAAAAAAAAAAAACTCTACGTAATCTTTCTGCCTGGTGGCGCGAAATACTTCTAGTATTAACTAACATTTCCCGACTATATATATATATATTTTGTGGACAAATCTGTGGTGTGACTAAAGTGAATCCTATACTGAGGGAAGGCACCGACCTGACATTCATCATTTCTAGAAACCTACGCTATTGACACTGTGCTCTGCTAACTCCCGCGCCTGGAATAATTTTAGGTGACTTAATCAGACATTTGAACAAATTTGCACACCCAAGTAGTCGTTCCCGGAGACTCCAAGTTAAATACGTCTTTTGGAACTGGGGACTTCTTGGCAGAAGACTGCATTTTTTTGAGTCTGTGTGAAGATCTAAAATCAGTGTGTTCCAAGAGGCAGCGAGCAAAGTCGTGAGTACATGTATGAGAGGCCATGGCGGAATGAATGAGTGTACGCTGGTTTGAGTGATATTTTCACTATTATATCTTTGACACCCTGTTGCTGTCCTAATTTTTTTTTTTCAATCTGCATAATTTGTTGCTAAGGCTAGAGTCTTGTGTTTTTGTCTTAGGTTAAATCAGATTTTTTTTTTCAAACTCTGTGCATATAATTACGAGATAAAACAACGAAAACTCTTAGAATCAAACCCTATGTATCTGTGACTCTGGCGCCATCATCTGTTCTCTTAACGGGGCTGGGCTAAACCTAGAGTTAACACTATAAGGGGGCTATCATCCTTGCAACATTTCCTTGAATTTTTATGACTATGTGTATATGTATTCTCCTTGATGTACTTTCTTTGATGTTGTGAGCCGATTTTTTCCTGATATTAAAATCGCTCTTGAACTTAATAATCGTGTTTGGTCAGCTCGTTCTAGATAATATATATATCATTGTTATAGTTTTCCCACGTCTGTGTGTTTACCTGTCGTCACGTGTATGTGCGTGCCTGTGAGTGATAGAAATATACGTAATATGTATATTGGTGTAGTCTGTCTGACGCTGTAACAACTGTTGTAGAAGATAGGTGAGAGAGAGAAGAATTCTTTTCGCTTTCAGAGACAGCCACTATATCAAAATCTATCATCTCACGTGTGTGGAAATTCTATTACCTTTCACTAACTCTCACTGAGTCTATCACCTATTCAAACCTATTCAGAAGGGACCAAACCTAGTCTTAATTCTCCTATCGAAAATCTACGACAAATGGTCGCTCGTTACCGGGAATTGAACCCAAAATCCTAAGGCGATACGACAAATGGGTTCTCGTCCGTAGGATTTTTGAACTTAGAATAGGAAGACGAGTACGACAAATGTGGACTCGTCTATCTGGATTTTGAACTTAAGATTCTGTATTCTGATATAGAGTAAGAGTGTGATGTCTTGTGACTGTGTATCTTTTAAAAAAATATTACCCCCTAGACTAGCGATCTGTTTACGGGCGTGCTGACCACACAAACTAATAAGTTTTTTTTTTCCACAGCATCTTTGAATAATATACATTTTGGTTACAGGTTGATTTTGTCGGGATATATGTTAACTGCTGATTGTAATACTAAATGCTGGTAAAGTGGTGAGTGTATAACATTCACTGGGTACTGAGGCAGAACGGCGTTTGAACTAAGTTAAGGAGTGTGTTTCGGACTTTTTGTCCAGATTAATTCCCTCCCTTACCCGATCTGACTTCAGGGGCGAACTTATAGTGGATTTTTTAAAAAAATTAAGGGATTATTTTTCTCTTTAATTTTTGCAATATTCTTTTGCTTTTCCACTGTAGCAACTTATTTTTCAGTTGTAATCTTAACTACCATTTATTTGGCGTAGTCGTGTTTTGCATTGAGTGCTTTATTGCCGATAATAGCAGCGATAGTTAGATTTTATTTTGGAGGAGGTATCCCAGGGTTAAATATATCATCTTTTGATTTTTTTTGGTAATTTTTTTCTCGTAAGTGGTAGGAACCAGGTTATTCTTTTTCCTATTTTCTTTCTCCAACAGTCTCAGTCACTGACATAATATGGCCGAGAGGGCAAAGCTTAGACAACTCCTCAGGGACGAAGCGAGAGAGGAGGGACTGGAAGGAGAGGAAGCGAAAGCTTTTGTCAGAGACGAACTTGAGAGATATGATGCGGAGAGGAAAGCAGCTGAAGCTAAAGAGGAAAAAGAAGAACTCAAGAGGAAAGAAGCAGAAGCTAGAGAGAGGGAAAGGGAAGACCGTCTTTTACAGCAGAAGAAGATGGATGAAGAAATGGAAA
Source organism: Oreohelix idahoensis (assembly GCA_024509875.1). Taxonomy (NCBI): domain Eukaryota; kingdom Metazoa; phylum Mollusca; class Gastropoda; order Stylommatophora; family Oreohelicidae; genus Oreohelix; species Oreohelix idahoensis. Next base: position 133,976 of record JAMPIV010011611.1, read on the forward strand.
TTCGCAGGGCGAACGAACGAGAGAAGGAGAGACAGCATGAGGAAAGAGAGGAGAGACAGCATGAGAAGGAGAGAGAAGAGAGACAGCATGAGTTAGCTCTTAAAACTCTGGAATTCCAAAGGCGTGGGGCTGCCTCTACCTCCAGCAATGGAGAGTCTTCTCCTCATTCTTCCTTAACTGACCCTGCTAACACTCAATCTCTTCAACTAAATGCTATGTCTTTCACTCTTGAATCTTTTCCTTGTCCAAATGAGAAGATTGACACATGGTTAGAAAAATTTGAGAAAATTGCAACTCTGTACGGGTTAGAGAGGTCGCGTTGGAATATGAAACTTTCCCAGGCCCTAAAAGGTTCTGCTTATGATGTTTATTCTAAGCTGGAAAGTAGCCAACAAGACGACTACGATGTGTTGAAGAAAGCGTTACTGGAGCGCTTTGAAATGAACGCTCGCAAGTTTTTGCAACTGTTTCGCAACAGCCGGAAAGAGAATTCTGAAACTTTTCACCAGTTCTCATCTCGTCTTAAGGGATATCTAACAAAGTGCCTTGAGCTTTCGCAGCTCCCCTCTACCTATGAAGGTCTTGAGGAACTTGTTCTAACTGAACAAATAAAGAACACTTTGTCTGCTGATACCCGGAGATTTCTCGCTGAGCAGGGGGCAGAAAAACTTGAAGACATTTTGGAAAAGTCTGAGCGTTATCACAATGCGCTGGCTGAACTACCGGCCACAAAGCGGAAACCGACAGAGGAGCATTTTCGAAAACATAACCTAGAGCAATCTTCTCAGGCTTCTAACCAAAACAACCACAGAGAAACTGGACCTCAAAACCCCCCTCCTGAAAAATCCAAGTTCTACAAGAACAAGTACCCCCAACCACCCCAAACAGCCTGATCAACCCGACCGCCCTACATGGCAGCGCAGCCAGAAAGGACAAGGTGGCAAAGGGAGAACCCCTGAGCACGGGACATATGATCAGACCGAGCACACCGAGCCAAAACGCATCGGATGCTTATTGACAGTCTCGCAAGGCGGAATTATTGACAGTGATTCCCAACCTGTTGGGGATAGACCCTCAACGCGAGGTATTGTTATTTTGAACGGTTCTCAAACTTCTTGCTTATTTGACACGGGGCTTTCTTACGATTGCATTGTTGCCAGAAACCTGGTTAAACCCGGTCAAGAGACAGGAGAGACCGTCAAACTTTGTGGAGTTCGTAAGAGTGATGCACCTACAGCGCTTCCCATCGCATTGGTGGAGATACACTCTGACTTTGTCAGAGGTGTGATCAAAGCGGCTGTTATGGATGATCCCATCTACCCAGTCATACTTGGCGGGAGATACGTGTGTATTGGGAAACCGGAAGAGCCGATTGTGGCAGCAGTAACTACAAGAGGGCAAACCAAGAAGGAACGGGAGCCTGCGCCAAATTTGTTACCTATGGAACTTAAAGAAGCGCAATACAAGGACCCTACTTTGGCACCCTGCTTTAGGAAACTGCCCATGGCGAAGGAACCCAAACAGCACGGGGACATTTTTTCTGAGGATGGCGTACTTTATCGGAGAACGGGCAAGCCTGACCAAGGTTACAACCAGCTCCTAGTACCGAAACAGTACAGAAGCCAAATCCTAGAAATGGGGCACTCTCTTCCCTTTAGCGGACATATGGGACAGAACGCCACAAACCAACGTATAACCACTCATTATTGGTGGCCAGGAGTGAATACTGATATTATCAGGTACGTCAAATCCTGTGCCCAGTGCCAACGTGTACCACCCAAGCAACGGACACCCCCAGTCCACATGGGTGAAATGCCAATAATGGGAACACCATTCGAACGGGTTGTGATCGACATTTTAGGGCCTTTCGAAAGGACTAAAAGAAGGAACAGGTTCATCCTGACCTTAGTCGATACATGCACTTTATGGGCAGAAGCTATCCCGCTAACATGCGCAGATGCCAAGCATGTCGCAGAAGCCCTCGTGCAGATTTTCACTCGGTTGGGATTCCCTCAGCAAGTGTTGACGGATAATGGATCTCCATACCGAAACCTGTTGATGGATGAGATCGTTAAGATCTTGAGGACCCAGCACATCCACACTAAGCCATATACTCCGGCCGGAAATGGGCTCGTGGAACGTGCTAATGGAAACCTCACCATGATGCTAAGTAAGCTGGCACAAGTGAAACCTGAAGATTGGGATCTCTGTATTCCTGCAGCATTATTTGGCTACAGAGAATCTCCTCATACTTCCACAGGATTTCCGCCAGCTACACTCTTATTCGGCAGACCCATTAAGGGCCCGCTTGAAGCCTTACTTCAGTCTCTGACAGACGAGAAGGCTGATGAGACAGTTGTCTCAGCCAGTAAATATGTGTCGGTTTTAAAGGAACGGTTGAAACTAGGGTGGGACCTAGCAACGACTAACTTTAAGCGAGCACGCACCAAGCACGCTAACCGATACAGGAAAGTCGCGGAAGAGAGAGAACTGGAAGCAGGAGAGAAAGTTTTGGTGTTGCTCCCTACCGAGAACAACCAACTGAAGATCGGATGGCAAGGGCCGTTTACCGTCCTGAAAAAGATTTCTAAGGCTAACTACCAGATCTCTATTGAAGGAAAGGAGAAGGTTTTCCATTTAAATCTCTTAAAGAGATACTTGGAAAAACCAGTGCCAACCTCCGACCATCTCCTGACGATCGCCAAAACTGACGAAGATGACGATAGTGGCAGGGATATTCCACCGCTATCACAGGAAATCTTTCAAAAATGTCAGAAGCGGCGACGCTCTTTCAAGCGCGCATATGAGACATTCCAGGGGAAGGAAACTTTGAGGAGTGGACTTGAGTAGGAATTGGACAGAGATGGAGGGGGAAGAGGAGAGGGAAGAAGACAGACACCCCGAAGCTACGGTTATAGGAAATTAAACTCCATAACGTAGACATGGAGTGCTTCCATATCTTAAAGGGGGGAGGCTCTGTCACGTAGGGTTTATATTCATTTAATTTCCTACATCTTCTTCCTATTCTTTCACCCGATTTCTCTCTTTTATTATCTCTGTATTTCCTTTTTCCTGTATATTTTTCATCCATTCGTTTTGCGAATATTATTTTCATATAATTCGCAAACTTTACCTGTTTTCCTTTCTCTAAAACTGAGAATCGCACCTGGGTGGTATTGCGTACATGTCAGTCGCGCTGGTCGGACGATAGGCGTGAATTTACAGCATTCGCTAGACATTCGTCTGAGGGTCTCTGGCCTGGGGCGTGAAAATTCACCCGAGGGACATGGAAAGTAGACAGAGAGTCTGCATTTCAGTAAACGCATGAGGTTTTTCGTCAGAAAAAAACCCGGCTTAGCGTGAAAATCCACTCCGCACTGCAGACGGTGGTCTGAGATTTGCAACTCATGCAAGCCCTCGGCCACTGATGGCTGTTACGTCACGCGATAAGCGGACGAAGGTGTTATACGGACAGGGGAGACTATTTCGCTTGGCGAAATAAGATTAGGATCCTGTGTCCGATTTTAAAGATATTGGCCAAGTTTGAAACTTTAATTTCATTCTCGCTCATAGACTCACAGTAGATAGGTTGCTCGTAAACAGAATAGCTGTTAGCGAAGATCTCAGTTTGTTTCGGCAATTTGTCGAACTTCTAGACTTCCAGAAATATTTTCAGCATTTTTATTCTTAAGTTGTGCGACTACCTGTAATTCTGTGGTTGAGGTAATTAATATGATAGATATATAGATTTTGTGAGTGTTAAAGTGTTAAATCGCTTAATTCATTTTAATCTATTTCTTTAGCGCAGAAGAGAAATAAAGTGGTAGGCTATTATATTTTCTAGGGAAGCATTCAGTGGAAAGCAGAATAAAATTAAAATTTCTAGCTTATAACGGCAATTGTAGCTATTTATGAATTTAATTTAACCGCTAATACTCAGTCGAGTGTATTTTTCTAAACTAACGTATAAACTCTAGAATCGAGCCTCATGAATGGTGACGGAATACGCACGTGTTCCTAATTCATGAGGATTGCTGATTTTTAAATATAACTTACGTCACGGGAAGTTTAAATGATAAGCAAAGCTCTCTGCTTGCAAGTTTAAATGTAAGTTATAACCAGTACATATTCTGTTTATTATATTATATGTGTTATTTTTCCTCCACACAGTGAAAGTTTTGGGGTGACCCTAACTTTACCAGCACCTAGTAGTAGTTTCCATACTTGTGAAGAAATAGACAGTCCTTATTTTGAACCACGTGGGTTTCTTAAGTACCACTGGTCTAACAGTGCATATGCAACCCGAGTTAGCCAGAAATACTATATCCCAATAACGGGTTTTTCAAAGACTGTAATGATAAATACTGGACCTTGGAGCCAGATCTTAATTTCTTCTAGAAAAAAAAAAACTCTACGTAATCTTTCTGCCTGGTGGCGCGAAATACTTCTAGTATTAACTATATATATATATACATTTCCCGATATATATATATATATATATATATATATATATATATATATATATATATATATTTTGTGGATATATCTGTGGTGGTGTGACTAAAGTGAATCCTATACTGAGGGAAGGCACCGACCTGACATTCATCATTTCTAGAAACCTACGCTATTGACACTGTGCTCTGCTAACTCCCGCGCCTGGAATAATTGTTAGGTGACTTAATCAGACATTTGAACAAATTTGCACACCCAAGTAGTCGTTCCCGGAGACTCCAAGTTAAATACGTCTTTTGGAACTGGGGACTTCTTGGCAGAAGACTGCATTTTTTTTTGAGTCTGTGTGAAGATCTAAAATCAGTGTGTTCCAAGAGGCAGCGAGCAAAGTCGTGAGTACATGTATGAGAGGCCATGGCGGAATGAATGAGTGTACGCTGGTTTGAGTGATATTTTCACTATTATATCTTTGACACCCTGTTGCTGTCCTAATTTTTTTTTTCAATCTGCATAATTTGTTGCTAAGGCTAGAGTTTCTTGTGTTTTTGTCTTAGGTTAAATCAGATTTTTTTTTCAAACTCTGTGCATATAATTACGAGATAAAACAACGAAAACTCTTAGAATCAAACCCTATGTATCTGTGACTCTGGCGCCATCATCTGTTCTCTTAACGGGGCTGGGCTAAACCTAGAGTTAACACTATAAGGGGGCTATCATCCTTGCAACATTTCCTTGAATTTTTATGACTATGTGTATATGTATTCTCCTTGATGTACTTTCTTTGATGTTGTGAGCCGATTTTTTCCTGATATTAAAATCGCTCTTGAACTTAATAATCGTGTTTGGTCAGCTCGTTCTAGATATATATATATATATCATTGTTATAGTTTTCCCACGTCTGTGTGTTTACCTGTCGTCACGTGTATGTGCGTGCCTGTGAGTGATAGAAATATACGTAATATGTATATTGGTGTAGTCTGTCTGACGCTGTAACAACTGTTGTAGAAGATAGGTGAGAGAGAGAAGAATTCTTTTCGCTTTCAGAGACAGCCACTATATCAAAATCTATCATCTCACGTGTGTGGAAATTCTATTACCTTTCACTAACTCTCACTGAGTCTATCACCTATTCAAACCTATTCAGAAGGGACCAAACCTAGTCTTAATTCTCCTATCGAAAATCTACGACAACCCATGACTTGATTATGAATGTCAACAGTTTATTATACGAGAACGTGGACGCAGACATCATAGTAAGTAGTCATAAATAGTACAAATAGCAGTGTCGAATCATACAGATACTTTCATTGTAGATATAGCTTTGTTAATATATGAAATCAGTCAAGAACTTGGTCGACTTATACAACCGCCGACATTTCAAGGACGGCGAACGAACGGCCGTTAGGGATTCTGAGATGAGTAATCTTCTTTACGAATATTATGAGTAACATGCAGGATGTCTTCCCTGAAGATCCGCAAACAATGTTAGGACATATATATCTTGTCCGGCAAGACTAGACACACTAGCGGCACGCCATAACAAGGTCGTGTCGAAGTTCTACTAAATCTTGACAATTAATATAGGAGTGTCAATACTTGATATACAACTCCAGCCAGGGTTGGCTAAAACGAGCACTCCACACAGGGAGGAATAATAATATATATCTTACTTGAGCCTACCCACAACTTGGGTAAAGCTTCCAACAGCTCCGTCAAAAGGACGACCGTCTCAGGTCGTAGACATTAGGCATCTCCCAGTAATGTCACATTGATTGGCAACAACCACCAATCGCACCGAGTTGCGCTATTGTGTTCAACATAGTGTATGACAGCGAGTAAATAATTAATCATATATATATATATATATATATATTTTCTTAGATGTGCTCAACATTTAAATTACACGCGCAAAAAGGACTTAACAAATACCACCGACAGTTAAAACACAAGTAATGAGGATGTCATGAAAGAAGTCAGAAAGAGAAGGAAGCTTATTGCTCAGATTCGAAGGAAACAATCAACTTTCTTTGGGCGTGTTATGAGAAGACGAAAACTAGAATATATCGTTACAACAGGACAGATTTAAGGAAAAAGAGATGTGTGGGTATGTACATATACGGATACAAAAATATATGTGGGTATGTTTACAGCTTTTTCTTCAAAGAGTATTGTGACGTAAGTAAATGATCATATCCTCCACATGGGACCCAAAGATACAGCAATAAAGAATAAGTCAGCGACCCATAGCTTGACTGCTTGTGTCAGGGTCAGCGAACCAGAGCTGACCATGACCCTACTCCACCTCCACGTAGTGGTCCTGGTGTCGTATTTTGAATCTGTCTAACAACGCGGTCATATTTACCGCGCTCACTATAGGATAAATGGACCGATGGACTAGCCAATCAGGACGCTCCTTTTCTAGTATGTATAAAGAAACCTTTTTATGTTTGACAGAAAGGGCCTATTCTGTGTATTTGATAGGAAGGAGTTATTTTATTTCTTAAAGAATAACGATATATACAGAGAAATACATAACTATTATAACATCTGGGATATTACTTAATAAGTCGGTACAAAGACGGCCTCATAATAGTAATTTATTTAAAGAGAAAAATTGGTTTTAGTGATATTTCTATATCAGGGTAGCTCCCGATTTAGCTAATTAAAGACTGCATAGATTTAAATGCCATGTAATAACTAAACAACAAAGATATAGAAAGATAGAGATAAATTGGCAGTTCAAATATCACTTTAAATAATTAAAAATGGCCCAGTAATAAGTTAGATATAGAATATTTAAACTTAGTCACATTATACGGGCCAGCTGAAAAACGCTTAGGTTATGATTCCTAAACACACATTTGAACCATGTTTCCGCTTGGGCGGACACGGCGCTATATATAGAACTGGGACTTAGGGAAGTCCGCCACAAAATTTAAATACCGAGCTGCATGAATGGAGCGCAAATTGTGACGGCAGGGTCTTTTGCCGCTGTGATCTAGAGCAGACTTAGAGTTCCCATTGAAAGCCTGTATTCAGCTTGTGTATTATTGCCTGAGGGTAAGAAAGATACATATATATAATTTGTATATATTGTTGATTATTAGCCTGTGTATACCCGCTTATGTGTTCGGTGATGTGTAGAAAGTGAAACTACATGACTAGTGTGTTGCAGCATTGAGGGCATACCTGTGTGATTTGGAAACGAAAGCCAGCGTTAGAAAATGTGTATAATATTTGTAAGTAGGGCAAACATTACGACTGTAAGTTTTAATAGGGTATATGAATGAGTATTTCGGCCTGGAATTACACACTGTTCACGATCATAAGATAGGAGTACAGGAATTGGTAACATGATGTAATCAAGTTGTCATTTGCTATTGTGTACTTAACCAAATCATTGTATGGAAGCGAATCATGGGCTAAGGAATCTTTCAAAATGTCGTAGATTTTTGATAGGGGAGTTAAGACTTGGGTTGGTCCCTTTTGAATAGATTAGAATACGCGATAGCAACAGTGAGAGATGATAATAGAAATAGATTTCCACGAGTGAGATGGTAGAAATTAATAGAGTCTGTCCCTGAAATCGAGAATTTTCTCTCTTTCAGCCTATCTTCTACAACAGATCTAGAGGAGTCAGACAGTCTAATATATATATATATATATATATATATATATATATATATATATATATATATATATATATATATATATATATATACATATATATATATATATATATATATATATATATATATGCCACTCACGTACACACACACATAAGTGACGACAGTTAGACGCACAGACGTGGAAAAAACTATAACAATGGAGTATAGATATTTTGGAACGAGCTGACCGACACGCTTGAATAAAGTTTATGTAAATTTATTAACATAAGGAAAATTTACCACAACACATAAATGTTAATATCAAGCATAGACAATACATATAAGGTAATGAATTACTACAAGTATAATAGACCCATAGGTGTAATCTTTTCCCTCAATGTTTAGCCCACGATCCTGTTAGAAGATAAGTGATAGCCCCAAAGAGTCACGGATATATACACTATAGTCTCAGATTTCCCTCTAAAGTTGAGAACAGAATGTATACCCTAATCTATCCTAAGAGAGGAAAACCCGCATTTAGCAACAATTTGCATAAATGAAATTACAAAAAATGTGGGGGCACAAATCGTATCATAAAAAGAATCACTCAGTCTGCTTTCACTCTGTTCTTTCAGCAGGGGCCCCTGTCTCACATTTCTTACCTAAAATCTTGCTGGTGTTCGCTGTCTGGCGCACGTTAGTACACACACACCGTTTAATCTGTCTTTCTCTTGATGAAGCGGATCCCAGCTCTGCAGATTTTGGTTTCATCCAATGGGTCCGGGGAGCGTCCTCTTCATGCGATAGTTTTCTTTTCAGATTTAAGTTAGTGTCAATTTACTCAGTTCCGGTAAGAATTGGACTTAAGAGGGTTCACAGTGTCAGAACCACGAGGTTTTCCTTATTTAGGAAAATGACCGGTTGTAACTTCTCTCAATAGATAATTATTGGTCACACCACAATTAGTCAAAATGTCGGAATGTTTATGGTTTGTAATTTTTCTCGCCACAGGGCTGCATGTACATGAGAGTTTGTGTGAAGAAATATAATCTGGCTCAATAGGCCCAGTATAGGCATTTAGTCTTTAAAACCGTTAGTGAGATTTGTACTCTGTCTATTTCTGGAGGCAAACACACTGCCAGACAGGTGTTAACTTGTAGACCCACGTGGTTAAAGATAAAAATGTTTCTTCTCTCAGTTGTACTAAAACCGCTGGTAAAAGTTGGGCTGACCCAAAACTGTGTAAGGAAGAGAAAAGTACAAAATAATTAACCGCAATATTCGCTTCGGTTATTACTTACATTATAACTGCAAGCGTAGAGCTTGTCTTAACGTTAAAACTCCCGTGAAATAATTATGATCGTTTAAAAAATAAATCATCATGAATTAGAAATACCTACGTATTTCGTCAATACTCAATGATGACTCAGTGCAGTTATAAGTTAGTTACAATTTACTCGGACTGGTTACTAGCAATTTAATTAAATTTATTTACAGCTGCATGAGTTTAAGCTAGAAATAATAATTTATTCTGCTATCCACTGTAACACGTCAACTAGAGAATATAACAGACTTATAATTTAATCCCTCTGCACAGAAATCTAACTAGTGAAAATAAAATAGGCGATTCAACACTTAATCACTCAACACTACTAGATATATATATTATACCTCAACACAGAACTACTAAGAACTATTTCCAATTCGACCAACTAAATGATGCTTCTATTAACAGAGATCTTATCAATCGAAAGCTAGATGGCAATTGACCAACTAAATGATGCTTCTATCAACAGAGATCTTAGGAATCGAACGCTAGATGGTTCTAGTCTTGACTGCGGAGTACTGAATAAATTTAATCTAAACTACTGGGGTTTATATCTTATGAAAAGAAATGATTCACTAATTCTCGAAAACCCGAATAGTCCCGTCTTAACACTTACATTCACTCAGACGTCGCCAATAAAAACTGCCAATGCGCGTTTTTCTCACCTACTGCTACCTGATGGACGTTCCCAGCGATCCGTGTGTTTCAAATCACACCTACCACCGAGAAACTTAGCCACAGACGATCCGTGTCAGAGAAAATGCTAGACGATATGTCTGCCATCATATGTCTGTCGAGAACGAATTTCACACTATTCGGTCTACTCAAGAACTTAGCTTAACAGCAATAAAATGCGTTGCTAAATAAGAAAAGAGACAGGCGAAGGTTTGAATGGGAGAGTTATATTTTCCACAATCAAACGAATGCGAAATAAAGGATAAAAGAGCGATATAAAGTAGAAGACACAGGTAGAATAAAGAAAAGATATAGAAATTTATTAATCATAAATCTCTCTGCGACACATAGGATGTTTACAGGAAATGAATAATCACATGGAACTGGCTGTAAGAGAAATGAAGTTATATGTCCTGTGCAAACTGTTAGCACAATTTCTGAAAAATGTTTATATGTGATGTTGTGTGTGTGTGTGCAGTAGTGCTGGAGCCTACATGGAATGCGGTTATCTTTCATTCCAGGTTCTGTCTCCATATTACAAAGTACGAAATATCCACTGAGAGGAAGTCTGTTGGTGTCTACAGCTCCTTATATATCTGGAGCCATACCACGATTCCCAGCCTGGAGTTGCAGTTTGTGTCAACCCGGCCTGATGGATGCAGATCATCATCTAATAAGATAGGTGGAAACTAGTTCCACTGTACAGCACATCCCGTCAAAAACTATAGTTATAAAAACCACACATACTAAAAATAAAAAAAAACATTTAATGATGATATGTGAAGGACACTGGTTATATAAAGTGATTTCTACAGTCCAGGGACAGTGATTATATATTAGTAAAGAAAGTAATTGACATTATCTCGTTACCTTTACCATATTATTCCTTATGGAAAGTACATTCCATATTATTTATTTAATGGTGTAAATACCATTTGATTTCTTTTGAGAATTCCTGACAAAAAAAATAAAAATCGGTAGAGGACAAATAAATTGTAAATAATTTCAGTCAGTCTTGCTTAATACTTCTCATTAAGTTAATGTTCTGTATTGAGATTTATTACATATAATTAATTCAATTTTCCCCTAGATAATTAGCCAATAAAACAAAAGTATATTCATTAATCAATGTGGGATCTAGAGAGGTAGCAGATAGATCTTCAGTACCCCACACTATCATCATACTTGAAGGTTTACATAGCTTGACCCCACTATTGATGTCGATACACCCTTGCTCTTTTCAGAGAAGGGGGTATTTCTTATAAGACCAGTCTCTTATCTGGCACTATCCTGGTATCATCTGATACACCTTTGTGTCCAGGAAAGTCTTTATTTTAATAACATCCAAACCTCTCGCGACATCTGTTGTTCCAGTCCGGGATTTTTCATTCATACCCTGGGGCCTTTACTTGAGATAGTTAGAGTAAAAGTAGGAATAAGGTAATAATATAATAAGATAAAGAAAGTTAATAAATAAAATTAACCAAATTGTGGTGACTGGATGAGCTGTCAGTGGTTATAGTTAATTAAGTTTACATTGTAAGTTAGTGATACCCTATTTAGTTTATAATTTGTATAAAATTGCAAGAGAATGGCAGACTTGGCCAAATTTAGGTCTGCTACAGTGCAGGCGGCAAAAGATCTTGGTAAGAGTGGGAATTCTCTTATTCAATATGTTACTACGGAATGTAATAAATTCATAGACAGAGAAGATAAGAGATTAGAAACAGAGAGAAGATTACAGTTATAGGCTGATAGGGAAGTTAGGAAAATAGAAGTTGAGAAGGAAGCTGAAGCTAAAAGGTTACAGTTTGAATCTGATAGGGAGGCTAGGCAAATGGAGGCTGAGAAAGAGGAAAAGAGATTGCAAAGGGAGGCTGAGAAAGAGGACAAGAGGTTGCAAAGAGAATGAGTTGAGGCTGAAAGAGCTGAAGCTTCAAGGACATGTTACAGGCAATGGGAGCAGCCCAACTACCTCTGATACTAGTGCAAGTCAGGGCGCCTCAAATTCAGCCATGAATTTCCATTTAGACCCATTTATGGAGAAGGAAGATGATATTGAATCATTTTTAAGTAGGTATGAGAGACTAGCTACTAACTATGGCCTAAAGAAAGAAAAGTGGAGCCTAAAATTATCACAAGGGCTGAGAGGAAGTTTTTTCTAAATTAAGTCGGGAAGACCAAGAAGATTATGAACTATTAAAACAAGCATTGTTAGTCAGATATGAGAAGAATGCTGAATTTTATAGAAAGAAATTTAGAACTACCAAGCTGCTGTCTGGAGAGACTTACCACCAATTCTCTGCAAGATTGGAGACCTACTTGGAGAAGTGGACTACTCTTGGGAAGACTCAAGACCTAAAAGAAATGGTCATGATGGAGCAAGTAAGAGAGTCTATGCCTCCAGACATGAGCAATTTTCTTATGGAACAAGGTGCAGAGAGGTTGGGGGAGATTCTCACAGTTGCTTAGAGATATCAAGCAGCTCAGTCAGAAGTGGGTGGAGTTAAGAAGAAACAAGGCGATAGTAATAAAACCCCACAAAACCAGAAAAAGTTCGACAATAGGGATCAACCACCTAGATTCAAACAAAGTAATGACCGGCCTAGATATGATCAACGAGATAGAAACCCTCAGGTACAAGAAAAGAAACCCTACAGACAAGAAGGGAAATGGTGTAAAATTTGTAAGATGAATAATCACCATCCTAAAGACTGTAGGAAAAGGAACCCTCCATATTTCGCTGCATGCCTCAAAACAGGAAACAAGGGAAAAAAGGAACTGTCTACAGGGCAGCAAGAACCTCATCATCCCCCTGTATGTAAAGAAGTAGTATGTAATGGGGCCACTATCAAGTGCCTTTATGATACTGGATTGGATTTTGACTCAGTTGTGTGTTCTAACCTGGTGCACCCAGATCAGTATACCACAGAAACAGTGGAGATACAAGGGGCAACTAAGGATGTAGCAACCATGATACTTCCCATTGCAAGAATAAATGTAAAAACTCGCTATGTGGAAGGAGTGATTAGAGCAGCAGTGATAAATGAACCAATCTACCCTCTGATATTGGGGTGTAGATATGTGTTTTTGGGAAGTCCCAAAAGACCAGTGATTATGGCAGCAGTACAGACCAGGTCACAGTCAAGGAAGGTATTTGAGCGTTCGATTGATTCACGCACTGACGTGCACAATGCAGTGTGAGCTGCTTTGGACGCACGGGTAACCTAGTTTGGAAATAGTGACGTCATGTGAGTTCGGGGCAGTACGGACTGTGTTTATGTCCGAGGTATATTTCTTGGAATATTTTATTGGCAAGTTTGGAAGAAGCCATTACTTTTGTATGATCTCTACTGGTTCATGATGCAGCCAAGAGTAGAAGTATCATGTAAGTGTCGCCCCATGTCATTGAATGTTTATTGAGTAAATTAATGTATAAGGCCGCTCATAGTTCTGATCTAGCGGGAAGTCATCACAGTATGTCCTTCCTAGAATGGACAGACGGAGTCGTTAGCCCTTTTGAATTACCGTAGAGGGGAGGATTCCTACGAAGAAACAAAGTTAATTGATTTGCATACTTCTTATGTTTATATGCCGTATTTTCGTAAATGCCAAAGTCGTGGCATGGATACAGAGAGGTTGGTCAATACAGAACTCTAACCTGGTCGTATTGTTGTGGATGACTTTGTTTGGATTGTTATATATCTATGCTACCTAAATATTGTATGAAGGAAGTCTGGAATTAGTGCGAGTATGACAAGAAATATTACTCAGTGAGAATTAATCCGTTGGTCATAGGATACGTCCTTGAGAGAAGGTCAACGGACGTTACTACAATACATATGCTATGGCAAAGGAAGTGATCGATCTTTAGTCACTTGAATGAGAGGACTTAATTGTAGAGGATCTTCATAAACTTGAAAAGTCAATGATCAACATTTTGATGTAATGACCTTTTTGCAACTGTAAATATGACCGTCTTGTTCAACGTCGTATATGTCACGTTCAATAAAATATATGTACAATCATCACAGCCTTGTGTGCTGCCAGTCAATAACCAGTTCATCACTACTTGTTGGTGTTCGTGTTGAAGAACATTTATGACATTTTCGTTCTATCAAAACCATTCGCGTAAATAACACTCTTGAACGTTAGAAACGAACCCAACAGTAGCTCCAAAACATTGGACTGCACCTGCAACTCTTGGTGAAATGCTAATCATGGGAACTCCATTTGAGAGAGTTGCAGTGGATATTGTTGGACCTCTCACACGAACCAAGAGGAGAAATAGTTACATTCTTACTCTGGTGGACACTTGCTCTATGTTGGGAGAGGCAGTAGCCATGTCATCAATCGACTCAAAACATGTGGCAGAGGCGTTACTCACAATATTCACGAGGTTAGGATTTCCCCACCAAATCTTGGCTGATAATGGATGTCAGTTCAAGGGGAAACTAACTGAGGAAGTTTTCAGGATCTTCCAAGCCAGGCACTTTCACTGTAGTCCGTATCACGCCCAAGGGAACGGGCAGGTGGAAAGGTTCAATGGAACCATTATTTCTATCCTGCGAAAGATGGCACATGAAAAACCTGACACATGGGATCTATACTTACCCGCTGCCTTATTTGCTTATCGGGAAGTCCCACATAGTTCAACAGGAATGGCACCGGCAACGTTGTTATTTGGTCGGCCCATCAAAGGTCCATTAGAAGCCTTAATGAGGACATGGACAGATGAGAAAGCAGAAGAGACTGTAACCTCATCATACCAGTATATGAACGAGTTGACATCTCGGTTACAAACTGGCTGGAAACTAGCAAATGATAATCTGAGGAAAGCCAGAAAGAAACATGCTGAGTACTATAATAGGAAGGCGAAGGATAGAGAGCTAGCTGTGGGGGAGAAGGTGCTTCTTCTATTACACCGCAGCAGCAATAAACTTCAGATATGCTGGCAGGGACCATACACTGTTCTAGAAAAGGTATCTAGAACTAACTATAAGATAGACAAAAAGGGAAAGGAAAAAGTTTATCATGTGAACCTCCTCAAGAAATATTATGATAGGAAAGTGTTGGAAGGTACACATTTGATGACCCTGGCTATAGCCACTGAAATGAGAAATGAACCTCTCACCTCTTATGAATACCCCTTGAAACCATGCGAAACTCTTGCACAGGTAAAAGTCAGTAATCACTTGACAAAAGGGCAGAGGGAGAAGATTCAGAAGGTTCTGGAGAATCATACAGACGTGTTAACGGACAAATCGGGGCACACCAACTTGTTGGAGTATGATATGAAATTGCTAGACCCAACACCCGTCTGTATGAGAGCCTATTCTATCTGTCGCGAGAGACGAGTAAGTCTGCAATTAAATTCCTAAAAACTAATGGTAATATTTTGTCGGTAAATTTCTCACTGAATGAGAAGGCAGTCGGTTGTCTATACTCATTGTTGGCACAGACAATCGTTGGTCAACAGTCATGGGACATCCACCAATTTTACAAGGAATGTTGACATAACAATAGACAACGCTCGGCGTGAGCCCTTTAAACGCTACAACATTCACCTGAAATGTTTTCACAACTAGTAGACAGTGAGTCAATAGATTATCGAGGTAATCGCCCCAACGTCTCGGTTGTGTTTTCACAAAGGCAGGAAGGTACAAGCAATATTATTGTGGCTAGCCGTAGAATATAATGGACAGAGCGCGAGGCAGTTTTACAATGAGTAATTTAATAAGCAGGTTCTCATCGAACCGACCCAATAACATTTGAGTAACGGCGACGCAGTGTCTGAGCCAGGGACAACATGAAAAGAGTGAGAATAGGTCATTATGTAAAGACTATTAAATGCTGCACAGACACTCAAAAGACGAACGCAGACAAGTTGTCTCGGATAAGCAAAATATGAGAGCGACCATAGCAAAATATTACAGGAAATTTTACACAGCATGAGAACGGAATGTCTGACTTAAGGAAAACAAACGAAATTTCACATGACACAGGAAGCGAACCCGAAAATTAGCCATAGGCGATTCAAACGATATATAAACTCAACTATATTCATTGCTTGGCATTGCAAGAGAAGCAGTCCGCCAACCAAAACTTGGGGTTCTAAATTTCACGAGGAAGAGTCAGGACATTGTGTCAGTGAAATTCGTATATGGACACCAAGGTTAGTGTAATATATTTTGTACTTTATCATTATTATGTCTTAACTTCATTCAGATAATATATATATTTTCCATAAATATAACACGGTAAATACCAGTCACGTTTATTATAGTATTATATTTTATACTCATAAGTACAGGTTGCAATAAACACCATGCAGAGAATTATTATATTTATAACATTGCACAGTTTCCAGTAACTATAACGAAGTAAATACAAGACACTTTTATGTTGCCTTTTACATTACCGGTTAACCGCGCAGTAAACATCGCACAGTCATTTCTTATAGTGATAAGATTTCACATACAAGACACTACAGGCGTAGCATAGTTTACGGGATACTTACAAAGGGTTCATTATTTTATCCATCACAGTGGTAGAGACAGGGACCATTTGAGATACTCATCCTTAGTCTACTACGTGGTTGGCGTTAATCACAGGACAAGCTTTAGAGTAGGGCCGACCGAGATACTGCGACGACACGCATCTCACACGTAATTAACGGCAACAACCTACCCATACTCCACGGGGGTCAGAAAGGAATTTACCAGGCGGTGAAGGGTCTTTCTATCATCGACTACCCACCCAAAAAGAAAGCAGAAAATACCCAGAAGGATTGCTGCATTTCTAATAGCTGTCCACGTGAAATTTAATGATCAGAAGTTGCAGTAGCAAACGGACGATTGTACAACAAGTGCCTTTGAGAAATTTAATGATCAGAAGTTGCAGTAGCAAACGGACGATTTTACGACAAGTGCTTTGAGAAATCTTGATCGGACGTGGCAAGAGCCGACATACGATTTTGTAAACCAAGGGCCTACAAAATTTATCGAGATCCTAAATTACATGCAGTAATGGACAGATTCTCCCCGTAAAACTGATGTGCAAACAAATTCAATTATATACCAGATTTCACCATCATCACCACCTGATGAAAATATCTTCACCACACATGGACATCTGCATATCAGACGAAGTCCCCACCGCATAACATTGTTTCAACACAACCTATGAATAAGCCACCGCAGCCGCTCGTGGCATTGTCAACATTAGCATTGTGAAGAACAAAAGACCAGGTTATTGACACCTGACGAAAGGAAGGGGACCGTCCAATGTTATTACAGGCAGACAAAGACTTGTCCAGTGTATACAAATACCCAGAGTTTATTGACAGTCAGTCAGAGACCCGAACAAGATATCCTTTTTGGTAGTGGTTAAGATAATTTAAATTCATCATCATCACATAGTGTATACTTTAGATTCAGTTGTGTATTTTGCATTAACTAATATATTTTTTCACAGGGATAGTTAATGTCATTCTTAGTTGCATTTGTATTAGTGTGCTTGAATGTTGTTATATTTCAATAAGTTAATAAATGTTGTAGTTGTATTTACCAACACACGTTATTACATATATAGAGAAGGAAAGAAAGTGTGCGAAAGAGACATACTGTTCTTCCTTTCTTCCTCTTCTGTTCACTCAGTGTAATAGGGGAGTGGGGGCTCGTTAGCATTATAATATAGAGAGGGGGATAGAGTGGTAGGAGTTATAGTGTCACGAGATATAGAATCACTGGGACTGTCTGCGGGGAATTAATCCCAGAGTCCTACATTCGCCTTCTTCACTCCTGCTGCATATTTCCAACCGGTTGCCAGGCAAATCTGAGCCATTGACAAGGCCGGCACCACACCGATAACTCTCTTTGGTTACCCTTCGGGATAACCCTGTGACACTATCCCATTCGCTAAGGAACAAGCTTTAAAAGGAGAGATAGAATGTTTATTGCAAGAAGGTATTATCTCCCACAGTGAATCTCATTACAGCTCCAGTGTGGTATTGTTGAGGAAACCCCCTGGGGAACATAGACTGTGTATAGATTACAGGAAACTGAATGCTGTCACAGAGAGTCACAGATCCATTACCTGATACCAATCAACTGTTTGCCAGGTTGAATAAAGTAAAATATTTTTCTAAGGTAGATCTCAGTAAGGGATATTATCAGATTCCAGTGAAGCCTGAGATCAGACCTTATCTGGCCTTTAGCACCTCGGAAGGGCACTATGAGTTTAATATGATGCCTTTTGGATTAAAGAATGCTCCGAGTGTGTTTTCCAGAATGATGCGAAAACTATTGGATCCCCTGAAAAATCCATGTATTACCAATTTCATGGATGACATCCTCATCACTACTGAAACATTTGAGGAACATTTAGCTTCTCTAAATATGTTATTTGACAGACTCAGAGAGGCAAATTTAACTGCTAGACCCACTAAATGTTGTATTGGCTGCAAGGAATTGGAGTTCTTGGGACACACTGTATATCAGGGTAGTATGACCCCTGATCCTAGGAATTTAGAAAAATTACAGAGAGCGCCCAGACCACAAACTAAGATGTGAGATCCTTTGTCTCACTATGTGGATTCTACCAAAAATATATCAAGAATTTCAACTCTGTGTGTGCTCCTCTGACGGATTTGACTAAGAAAGGCAAGCCAGACAGAATAAAGTGGTCAGCAGAATGTGAGTTGGCATATACTGAGCTAAAGCACAAACTCACCAGTAAGCCCATATTGAAACTACCAGATTTGAGTCAGGAATTCGTGGTGAGAACGGATACTAGTAATGTGGGTTTGGGAGCAACATTGTTACAAAGATCTCCATTACCGGCTGGAGAATTGAACCCCGTTGCTTATGCCAGCCGCAAATTGAACAAAGCGGAGAAAAATTACTCCACAGTAGAAAAAGAATGTTTAGTCTTAGTTTGGGCAATTAAGAAATTCCAAATATATCTGTATGGTAGGCAATTCGTGGTCCAAAGCGATCATGAGCCACTGGTTTTTCTTGCTCAGGCAAAACATGGTAATGCACGATTGCTAAGGTGGTATCTTCTCATACAACTTTACTCGTTTACCATTGAGTACATTCCTGGATCACAGAACGTTGGGGCGGATTTCTTAAGTAGGCACCCACTTGCAGGAAACCAGGATAACACTAAGGCAGAGTGAAATTCAATTTTGCGTAATATGACGCGATTGTAATACAGACATGAAAGCTTCACTAGTGGTTCACGCTTTTTTTAACAGGGGAGCTATGTCGTATTTTGAATCTGTCTAACAACACAGTCATATTTACCGCGCTCACTATAGGATAAATGGATCGATGGACTAGCCAATCAGGACGCTCCTTTTCTAGTATGTTTAAAGAAACCTTTTTATGTTTGACAGAAAGGGCCTATTCTGTGTATTTGATAGGAAGGAGTTATTTTATTTCTTAAAGAATAACGATATATACAGAGAAATACATAAATATTATAACATCTGGGATATTACTTAATAAGTAGGTACAAAGACGGCCTCATAATAGTAATTTATTTAAAGAGAAAAATTGGTTTTAGTGATATTTCTATATCAGGGTAGCTCCCGATTTAGCTAATTAAAGACTGCATAGATTTAAATGCCATGTAATAACTAAACAACAAAGATATAGAAAGATAGAGATAAATTGGCAGTTCAAATATCACTTTAAATAATTAAAAACGGCCCAGTAATAAGTTAGATATAGAATATTTAAACTTAGTCACATTATACGGGCCAGCTGAAAAACGCTTAGGTTATGATTCTTAAACACACATTTGAACCATGTTTCCGATTGGGCGGACACGGCGCTATATATAGAACTGGGACTTAGGGAAGTCCGCCACAAAATTTAAATACCGAGCTGCATGAATGGAGCGCAAATTGTGACGGCAGGGTCTTTTGCCGCTGTGATCTAGAGCAGACATAGAGTTCCCATTGAAAGCCTGTATTCAGCTTGTGTATTATTGCCTGAGGGTAAGAAAGATATATATTTCTTCTTCTCCCTCGTTCGCCCTGAAAAGGACGGTGGTTGCGTTGTGTCTGTTTACAACGTAGCTGCGATATCTGCACCTTTCGGTCGACACATCCGACTTCTGCACGGCATTTTTTAGGACCGGGTTTGCCTTCCCATTTCGATCCACACTCGCTCAGCCAGCCTGCACAGCTGCAGACTGTTTCCAGGACCACCACGTGGAGGTGGAGTGCGGTCTTGACCAGCTCTGGTTCGCTGGTCCTGACGCAGGCAGTCAAGCTATGAGTCGCTGACTGCGGTCTCTATTGCTGCGTCTTGAGGTCCCGAAAGATATATATAATTTGTATATGTTGTTGATTACACTAGTCAACAACCAAAATGTACCAGAAATGAAAATAGCTGATCTTAACTAATTTTGGTGTGCTGAAAACGAAAATGACATTAAAAAATGTTGATTGGCTCTAGTTTTCAAGATATATGCTACTAGTTTATTTAATTACGTTCAATTTATATATATGACGCAACTGTTGTGGGCGATTGCACATCACCTTTGTGTATAAATATCTTATCTCTGATAAAATTTTGCCATTAGTTAGTGCATTTGTCCTTATCAAAAGTATCGTAGTTAGAAATGCCTAGGACATGTGTGAACAGTGCTAATAATTTCTGTTATATATGTGGTTAGGTGACATTTCTATCACAAAAACGAAATATAACTAAAGTGATTAAGAAGGCGTACAGTTTGTATTTTGGTTGCAGAATAGGAGATCAAGATAAGAGCTGGGCGCCACACATATGCTGCAATACATGTGCAGCACATCTTAAACTGTGGTTGACTGGCAAAAGGCAAGCTATGCCTTTTGCAGTCCCAATGATTTGGAGAGAGCCCACTGATCATCTCAACAACTGTTACTTTTGCATGGTCCCTCCAATTGGGAAAGGCATATCAAAGAAGAAAAAATGGACTCTGGAATATCCAAACATCACCTCTGCAATACGTCCGATACCACATGGCGATGACCTACCAGTTCCCAAAGTGCCAGAATCATTTTCAGCTGCTTCCCCTGATGAAGAAGAGGACATTGGTGGTCCTGAACCATCAACCTCAAGCGTCCCAAATTTTGAGCAAACTACATCCACTAAACCACACTTAATAACCCAAGGTGAACTGAATGATCTTGTAAGAGATCTGAATTTACCGAAGAACAAGGCGGAGCTTTTGGGTTCCAAATTGCAACAGTGGAATCTTCTGGCAGAAGATGTTACAATTTCTGTGTATAGGAACCGACAGAAGCCGCTTATTACATTCTTTTTCAAAGAGGGTGACCTTTCTGCGTGCCACAACATTTCTGGTTTAATGGCAGCCCTCAAAATCAATTACATACCGGAAGAGTGAAGGCTTTTCATTGATTCATCCAAGACGAGTCTTAAAGCTGTTTTGTTGAATAATGGTAATGTGTTACCGTCAATTCCAGTTGGTCACGCAGTTCATATGAAAGAAACTTATGAAAACATTAAGCAGCTTTTGAAGTGTATAAACTACGATCATCATCATTGGTCACTTTTCGGTGACTTAAAAGGGGTCGCTCTTTTGCTTGGACTACAGGGTGGAAACACCAAGTACTGTTGCTTTCTCTGTGAGTGGGATAGCCGTGCACGAAGTGACCATTACATCAGAAGACATTGGCCAATCAGGCAGTCATTGCAGCCTGGCAGTAAGAACGTTGAGAACCCAGCACTTGTCGACACCAGCAAGATTTTGTTGCCACCCTTGCACATTAAGCTGGGTCTCATGAAAAACTTTGTCAAGGCAATGGAGAAAACAGATGAGGCTTTCAAATACCTCATCAGAAATTTCCAAGACTGAGTGAAGCTAAAATAAGAGAGGGAGTATTTGTTGGTCCGCAAATTCGAAAACTTCTTCATGATGACGAGTTTCTTTGCGTGTTGCATGGCAAGGAAAAAGCAGCATGGCTAGCATTTAAGTCAGTGGTGGACAATTTTCTTGGAAACAACAGATCTGATAATTACATTGAAATTGTAGAAAATCTCCTTCTAAAGTATAAAAGTCTTGGCTGCAACATGTCTTTGAAAATTCATTTTCTGGATTTTCATCTGGATTTCTTTACGTCAAACTGTGGAGCGGTTAGTGATGAGCATGGTGAACGATTTCACCAGGACATTGCTGCTATGGACACAAGGTATCAAGGCAATTGGAGCCCTTCAATGCTTGCTGATTACTGTTGGACTGTGACAAGAGACACCTCATCGATTGACTACAAGAAGCAAGCAAAGAGAGCTCGAACAGCGACTGAATAATGACGGAATGGGTTCAAATGTGCCTTTTTAAAACATGATATGTGAACTTTAAATAATGTTTTGATTTTTTCTATCATTTTATGTTGAAATATCAATTAATTGAGTATGTAACCACAATTTTTATAATGCTAAAGTAGAAAGACTAGCTGTTCACCCCAGAGAATTAAACAAGCATACATTATTTGTATTACTGTAATGTAAATTCATCATTTAAAAAAAAACCAGAGCCAATTGGTGAAATTCATTATGATATTTGAAATCAGCATGTCAAAATCAATAAGAAATGGTGTATTTAATTTCTGGTACAAATAACTTTTGAAAATTTGTTGACTAGTGTTATTAGCCTGTGTATACCCGCTTATGTGTTCGGTGATGTGTAGAAAGTGAAACTACAGGACTAGTGTGTTGCAGCATTGAGGGCATACCTGTGTGATTTGGAAACGAAAGCCAGCGTTAGAAAATGTGTATAATATTTGTAAGTAGGGCAAACATTACGACTATAAGTTTTAATAGGGTATATGAATGAGTATTTCAGCCTGGAATTACACACTGTTCACGATCATAAGATAGGAGTATGTCGTGAAATATTCTAATCCACATATATAAATTATCAGGTAAATATAAAGCCTAACAAATACATTTAATAAAGAAAAGAGAAATGGTAAAATAACAGTGCTGTCACAAGGAATGTACTCGAAATCCCCTTTGTTTTATGCTTCGTCTGCAAATTGTAACGTTTCCACGTTAAATATAAGCCACTGCATAAATACAAGCGTTTCCACAACACATTAAAACGGGTATTGCATTTCTAAGAAAAACATTGAGAGGCAGACTGCGTAATGACCTAAATTAATCCTAACATTAATTATATTACGTTACCAAAACGAACGAACAGATGGACTCAAATAGAAAGAGAGAGGGGAGAGGCAGAAAGCCGAACGCATGCAAAATTAAACACGCGTCTCGCTATTAATGCCACCCCAACAAGCGTAACGCGATACACAATTACTACTATCACGCGTGTAAGGCCACATGCACTAACTTTTTCGGACGGACAGTGATAAAAACACTAACCTTCCCAGAGTTAGGTTTTAAAATCACGAAAAACGCTTATTAGAAAAGATAACATTAGATGGGTTTACGTTTGAAAACATTACAGTACCCAGACAGCACATCTTCGAAACAGGAGGTAGAAGAAATTGCATATTTTGAACGCAGCCACTTAGCTCTCTTAAATTTGTATATTTGGGTTCCTTAGGGCTTGCTGACAAAGAATATGTAAAACGTTACGCAAATAGTCTAGGAATTAACAAGTTATAACCAAAATAAAATAGTGGGGATGCCTGACAGCATGAAATCATTTCTGCTCATAAAATTTTTTTATAACGTGTTTGAAAAAATCTTACATACGGAAATAGCCTACCATGTAAAATCCAAATTGATTGGAGCGCAACAAATATAAGACTAAACACGATTGGTCGGACTATAAATACTATCTTTGGTTGTTAGGGGAGACGTAGGAAGGTAAAATTTTTTCAAACACTTGTCGAAACGTGGCTCCATTGGCCAGACTCGCTGATATAATCACTTAGGAGCGTTAGTTCGAGACCACTAGTTCAAATCAGCTTGATAAAGCAACAGTGCGTTGAAGCCAGCTCATATTTTTGCTAAATAAAAGCCTGGAACATAAGCAGATGGGAATTTGTGCCAGAATTCATTGCTAGTCAACGTATCTGTGTTTATTCTATGAATTGTGGTAAGCTTGAAACATTCAGTATCTTTTAATGAAAATTGAATGTGAATTGTTAATTTATGCCTGTATATATGTGTAGTTCAGTAGCAAACATGATGTAAAGCCTATAATGCTCCAGCCTGAACAGAAGGTGTCGGAGGAAAGTAAAACGGCATGGAATGGCCAAACAGTACACTGACACCTAGATGATTGACTAGAAAGAAATAATGCTGAAATTGCAGAGGCGTAGTAACCATTAAGGAGGTTAATGCTGGTATAAAGTATTTCAGATGAAGCTGACAGTTGGCCTAACGCTCTGAACTCAATGTTTGTGATGTATTGTGCTCAGTGTAGAACTAGAGTATCAATTAGTTATGAAGTAGAAGGTACATCCTTCTTGTTTTCAGGGACCGTGGTCTTGATGGTATTGAGCAGCACCTGGTCAGAGCTTTGCTGAATCCAGAGTCGGACAGCATACTCCTTGGTCCATTTAGCTATCAGTGAGGTGTCTCCAGAGCCAGGGGAGAAATCGAGCAGAGGAGTCTCTTCCTGCCGCCATCACGCAAGATAAGCTGATGTGGCCAGCTGAGCTCAAAATTATGTACCCCCATCTTAAAATAACATTGTAACATAAACTTAAGAGGGGAAGTAAATTGTTTTAATATCAGGAACTGAGAACATCTCCAATACTAGTTCCAATAAAGACAAACTATTGAAGTCATGATGACAAATACCAACAGAGCTTGAACAAAACAAAACCAGTATTACCTCATATTACTACTACACAACTGACACACATAGGATACTTTTAATAATATATGTCACTACAATATTCATATTGAGAAATTCTGTACATATAACTTGTAATTAAAATTGATTGTGATTCCTGGTTCCCTTTGTATTTGAATCAGGACACATATTCATTCATGACAGCAATGAATACATATTGTTATTTGAAAAGTTATCAGTGACTCCTTTAAGATATCCTTGTAGAGTGTTTTATGTATGTGAGTGTCACAGTGTTGTCAAGTGTGGTGGAATAAATTAAATTGTTTATCTGTCTGTTGTTGTTATGACTTACACTTCATCATACACATACCCTAGACATACAACGTAGTCATCACACTATTCCAGAATAATTCTGACTGAGATATATATATATATGTGGCAGCAAGTAAGGTTATCTATAATACACTACTCTTATTAGATATAGATACCTTCACAGCTGATCTCAGTCAGTACACTAAGTCCCCTATAAATATTTATAACATCCCACTTCACCACATATATTGGGGGCTCGCTCGGGATTTTGAATCTTTCCCTATTAAAAATATTGGGGGTAATTCACTTCAGGGAATATAAGAATTAAAAGGTATCCTTGGGTGGAATTAAATAAGGTTGAGCTCACGGTGCCTGTGTTGTCCATTAGATATATATTTAGAGATTGAATTGTTGGTTAGACATTGTATAAATTTACCTGATAGACAATGGCGGACCTGGCCAAGTTTCGATCTGCTGCTGTTCAGACTGCAAAAGAGTTAGGATTAGATGGGCAAGTTATGGTTGCCTATGTCACTACGGAATGTGACAAATTTATTGAACGCGAAGAAAGAAGGTTTGAAGCCGAAAGAAAGTTAGAGGCTGAAAAAGAAATTAAGAGGTTGCAGATTGAGGCTGAGGCTAAGAAATTGGAGGCAGAAAGAGAAGACAAAAGATTAGCTGCAGAAAGGGAAGCAGAAGAAAGAAGATTGACTGCAGAAAGGGAAGAGAAGAAATTAGCTGCAGAAAGGGAAGCAGAAGAAAGAAGATTGACTGCAGAAAGGGAAGAGAAGAAATTAGCTGCAGAAAGGGAAGCAGAAGAAAGAAGATTGACTGCAGAAAGGGAAGAGAAGAAATTAGCTGCAGAAAGGGAAGCAGAAGATAAAAGATTACAAAGGGAACATGAGTTACGACTAAGGGAGTTTGAGTTTCAAGGCCATGCTCCTGAAAATGGTGCCAGTCCCTTTGCCTCTGATGCCACTGCTAGCCAAGGAGCCTCAACCTCAGCTATGAATTTTCATTTAGATCATTTTGTTGAGAAAGACGATGATATAGAGAGCTACCTAAATAGGGATGAACTATTAGCTACCACGTATGGGTTAGAGAGAGAAAGGTGGAGCTTAAAGTTATCTCAGGGACTTCGTGGGGCAGCTTATGAAGTTTTTGCAAAAATGAGCAGAGGTGATCAGGAAAATTATGACATGCTAAAGCAGGCCTTTTGTTAAGATATGAAAAGAATGCAGAATTCTATAGGAAAAAATTTAGGAATGCTAAACTACTGTCAGGTGAAACCTATCACCAGTTCTCTGCACGAATAGAGACATACTTGGAGAAATGGACTTCTCTGGGGAAAACCCAAGATCTTAAGGAAATGGTCCTTATAGAGCAATTAAGAGAGTCCATGGCTCCAGACCTGAGAAAGTTTCTCATGGAACAAGGTGCAGAGAGGCTGGGTGATTTGCTAAATGTTGCTGAAAGGTATCAAGCAGCTCAAGCAGAGGTAACAGGTAATAAAAAGAAACAAGTGGATAACTTTAGGGCACCACAGAACTTTAATAAATTTGATCCTAAGGATCAAAACAAAGGTAAGCACCAATTTGATAGGCCACGGTATGAAAATAAAAATAAATTCCCACAATTCGATGAAAGGAAATATGATGAAAGAAAATCTTTCAACCAAGGAAAAAGGTGGTGTAAGAATTGTCAGATGGACAATCATGACACTGACCGTTGCAGAAGGAAACCTGTGTATATGGCAACCCTTCAGGTCAGGTCGACCTCAAGACAGGAGGAGGATATTATGTTGGATACCACTCCAGAAGAGATGAGGAAGGCACAGGCTGGGGATAAAACACTCAAGCCTTGTTTCAGAAAATTGTCAACTTGTCATACAACTCCAGGCAAGGGAGATTTTTACATGAAAAACAAGTTGATGTATAGGAAGACTGGAGCTAGATCCAAAGGTCAGGGACAACTGGTACTTCCTAAAAGATATAGGGCAGACTTAATAAGGAGCCTACATGTGAAACCAGATGGGGACCATGAGAAGATAGGTACCATCATTCAAAAGGTGGCTCACAATTATTATTGGCCTAAAGCAAGATGGGACATTGAGAATTTTGTAGAAAGGTGTAGCATAGCACATGAGGGAACACCCACAAGTGGGAACATGGATCAGGACCTGGACACGCCACGGGGCAAAATTAGGCCTGATAATAAAAAGAAAAATAGATTTGATAAAGTGGACCAAATGGAATGGGAAGCCCCTTTTCACGGACAAGCTTCACTTAACTGTTTTACAATGGCCACTATGCGGAGAGTGCAAACAGATGTCTTACCCCAGGATAAGCCGAAAATCCCTCAATCGGACTTAAACAAACTGGAGGAAGAAGATGTAGAGAGGAAATCTCTCATCAAGAATTTTAAGTGGGGAGAAAGCCCCAGGAAAAAAATTGGTAGCGGTCGTTTTGTGAATGATAATTCTGGGAGGAAAAATCATCACTATAAAGCTTCGAGTGGAAGAGACCATACCGGTGCATGGACAAATAGGTCCACACAATTAAAGGTCCATATGTAGCTTTGTTAAGAACGTGGACTGATGAAAAGGCAGAGGAAAACATTACATCTTCATACCAATATGTGAATGAGCTGACCACTCGTTTAAAAACTGGCTGGAAACTTGCCAATGAAAATTTGAAACAAGCCAGGAAGAAACATGCTGCTTATTATAACAGGAAGGCGAAAGACAGAAATTTGGCTGTGGGAGAGAAAGTACTGCTTCTTTTGCCCGGGAGTCAGAATAAGTTACAAATTGGATGGCAGGGTCCATATACAGTTTTAGAGAAGGTATCTAGAACAAATTATAAGATAGATAAGAAGGGGAAAGAAAAAATCTATCATGTGAATCTCCTGAAGAAATATTTGGAAAGAGAACATCAGGAGGAGACACACTTGTTGACCTTGTCCATCGCCATGGAGATGAAAAAGGAACCACTTTCATCATTTGAGTATCCATTACACCCCTGTGAGACAGCAGCACAGGTGAAAATCAGTACACATTTAACGAAAACTCAGAAAGAGAGAGTGCAACAGGTTCTAAATAATCATGCAGAGGTGTTAACAGACCGACCAGGGCATACAAACCTATTGGAATATGATATGAAACTGATAGACCCCACACCTGTCTGTATGAAACCATATTCGATTCCGTTTGCTAAGGAGAAAGCTTTGAAGGAAGAGATAGACTATCTGTTGAAGGAAGGATTATTTCGCACAGTGAATCCTCATATAGTTCCGGTGTTGTACTCTTAAGGAAGCCCTCTGGAGAACATAGACTCTGTATAGATTACAGGAGACTGAATGCTATTACAGAAGGACAGGTGGATCCATTGCCGGATACAAATCAGCTGTTTGCCAGACTAAATAAAGCTAAATATTTCTCAAGGGTGGATCTGAGTAAAGGATAATATCAGATTCCAGTAAAACCTGAGATCAGACAAAATTGTTGGATGTAAACATTTCGGAGGAACGTAATGAATCCCTGAGTTGCCTCTTTGATTGAGGATATTCCGAATGTTTCATACAGGATAATAAGAAGATTATGGGATCCACTACTAAAACTCTGCTATCACCAGGTATATGTTATCTCCTCATAACGTAATTTTTGAGGGAAATATAATGTTCTCTGGACATGTCATTGCGCAGACTCAGAGAAGAGAAATGGTGAATACGGGTTGCGAAGCAGCATTAAGACAAGCACTCACACTTGCGGCTGTTCAGTAACATAACCGAAATATATTATTGGTTGTAGAAGTCTGAGGCAGATTTCATGAGTAGTGCCTACTCTGAATGGACCCAACTACATAAAACCATGATAGCACCACAGCAGAGTAAAGTCAAGTTGACTTACATTTATCTATGTGTATATAGAATAAAGGACTGACATGGGATGTCTGTTTTAAGAGGGGAGGTGTCGTGAAATATTCTAATCCACATATATAAATTATCAGGTAAATATAAAGCCTAACAAATAAATTTAATAAAGAAAAGAGCAATGGTAAAATAACAGTGCTGTCACAAGGAATGTACTCGAAATCCCCTTTGTTTTATGCTTCGTCTGCAAATTGTAACGTTTCCACGTTAAATATAAGCCACTGCATAAATACAAGCGTTTCCACAACACATTAAAACGGGTATTGCATTTCTAAGAAAAACATTGAGAGGCAGACTGCGTAATGACCTAAATTAATCCTAACATTAATTATATTACGTTACCAAAACGAACGAACAGATGGACTCAAATAGAAAGAGAGAGGGGAGAGGCAGAAAGCCGAACGCATGCAAAATTAAACACGCGTCTCGCTATTAATGCCACCCCAACAAGCGTAACGCGATACACAATTACTACTATCACGCGTGTAAGGCCACATGCACTAACTTTTTCGGACGGACAGTGATAAAAACACTAACCTTCCCAGAGTTAGGTTTTTAAAATCACGAAAAACGCTTATTAGAAAAGATAACATTAGATGGGTTTACGTTTGAAAACATTACAGTACCCAGACAGCACATCTTCGAAACAGGAGGTAGAAGAAATTGCATATTTTGAACGCAGCCACTTAGCTCTCTTAAATTTGTATATTTGGGTTCCTTAGGGCTTGCTGACAAAGAATATGTAAAACGTTACGCAAATAGTCTAGGAATTAACAAGTTATAACCAAAATAAAATAGTGGGGATGCCTGACAGCATGAAATCATTTCTGCTCATAAAATTTTTTTATAACGTGTTTGAAAAAATCTTACATACGGAAATAGCCTACCATGTAAAATCCAAATTGATTGGAGCGCAACAAATATAAGACTAAACACGATTGGTCGGACTATAAATACTATCTTTGGTTGTTAGGGGAGACGTAGGAAGGTAAAATTTTTTCAAACACTTGTCGAAACGTGGCTCCATTGGCCAGACTCGCTGATATAATCACTTAGGAGCGTTAGTTCGAGACCACTAGTTCAAATCAGCTTGATAAAGCAACAGTGCGTTGAAGCCAGCTCATATTTTTGCTAAATAAAAGCCTGGAACATAAGCAGATGGGAATTTGTGCCAGAATTCATTGCTAGTCAACGTATCTGTGTTTATTCTATGAATTGTGGTAAGCTTGAAACATTCAGTATCTTTTAATGAAAATTGAATGTGAATTGTTAATTTATGCCTGTATATATGTGTAGTTCAGTAGCAAACATGATGTAAAGCCTATAATGCTCCAGCCTGAACAGAAGGTGTCGGAGGAAAGTAAAACGGCATGGAATGGCCAAACAGTACACTGACACCTAGATGATTGACTAGAAAGAAATAATGCTGAAATTGCAGAGGCGTAGTAACCATTAAGGAGGTTAATGCTGGTATAAAGTATTTCAGATGAAGCTGACAGTTGGCCTAACGCTCTGAACTCAATGTTTGTGATGTATTGTGCTCAGTGTAGAACTAGAGTATCAATTAGTTATGAAGTAGAAGGTACATCCTTCTTGTTTTCAGGGACCGTGGTCTTGATGGTATTGAGCAGCACCTGGTCAGAGCTTTGCTGAATCCAGAGTCGGACAGCATACTCCTTGGTCCATTTAGCTATCAGTGAGGTGTCTCCAGAGCCAGGGGAGAAATCGAGCAGAGGAGTCTCTTCCTGCCGCCATCACGCAAGATAAGCTGATGTGGCCAGCTGAGCTCAAAATTATGTACCCCCATCTTAAAATAACATTGTAACATAAACTTAAGAGGGGAAGTAAATTGTTTTAATATCAGGAACTGAGAACATCTCCAATACTAGTTCCAATAAAGACAAACTATTGAAGTCATGATGACAAATACCAACAGAGCTTGAACAAAACAAAACCAGTATTACCTCATATTACTACTACACAACTGACACACATAGGATACTTTTAATAATATATGTCACTACAATATTCATATTGAGAAATTCTGTACATATAACTTGTAATTAAAATTGATTGTGATTCCTGGTTCCCTTTGTATTTGAATCAGGACACATATTCATTCATGACAGCAATGAATACATATTGTTATTTGAAAAGTTATCAGTGACTCCTTTAAGATATCCTTGTAGAGTGTTTTATGTATGTGAGTGTCACAGTGTTGTCAAGTGTGGTGGAATAAATTAAATTGTTTATCTGTCTGTTGTTGTTATGACTTACACTTCATCATACACATACCCTAGACATACAACGTAGTCATCACACTATTCCAGAATAATTCTGACTGAGATATATATATATATGTGGCAGCAAGTAAGGTTATCTATAATACACTACTCCTATTAGATATAGATACCTTCACAGCTGATCTCAGTCAGTACACTAAGTCCCCTATAAATATTTATAACATCCCACTTCACCACAGAGTACAGGAATTGTTAACATGATGTATCAAGTTGTCACTTGCTATTGTGTACTTAACCAAATCATTGTATGGAAGCCAATCATGGGCTAAGGAATATATCATAGGATGTTTACAGGAAATGAATAATCACATGGAACTGGCTGTAAGAGAAATGAAGTTATATGTCCTGTGCAAACTGTTAGCACAATTTCTGAAAAATGTTTATATGTGATGTTGTGTGTGTGTGTGTGCAGTAGTGCTGGAGCCTACATGGAATGCGGTTATCTTTCATTCCAGGTTATGTCTCCATATTACAAAGTACGAAATATCCACTGAGAGGAAGTCTGTTGGTGTCTACAGCTCCTTATATATCTGGAGTCATACCACGATTCCCAGCCTGGAGTTGCAGTTTGTGTCAACCCGGCCTGATGGATGCAGATCATCATCTAATAAGATAGGTGGAAACTAGTTCCACTGTACAGCACATCCCGTCAAAAACTATAGTTATATAACAACCACCCATACTATAAAAACACACATACTGAAGAGATGCAACCTGGGGTCCGAGTGTGAGCGCGTGAGGCGGTGAAGGTTAAGCGGGGGGGAAGGCAGGGTTATAGCGGTCGAGTATGAGTGAGAGAGGTGGGAGTCCGTGGGTTCTGTAGTGAGTGTGGTCTTTGATTGGATTGGGTCGGTGTTGTTTACGATATATGTTCAGCATTTTTGTTTCTTTTCTTTATGAGATAGTTTCGCTGTGAGTCTGGTGTATTTTATAAAGCCTTGGAGGGTGGAGAGTTTAGAGAATGTTATCAGGTGATTATCCGATAACATTAGTAGGAGTTGTATTTTCTCAGTTCTTTATGAAAGTAATCTGACATTATCATGGTGTATCGTTAATTCCTTCCACAATCTTATGAATTCATTTTTGTCCATATATTGACCATCAGAACGTACAAAAAAATTTACCATAATTATCGGTTATTATAATGAAGTACAAGGTGTAAATAAATAATACCATGATTGTATTATGCTATATAATTTGAGTCAGAGTCAGTTCTTGCTTATCTCCTTCTCATACAAATAAATAGTTTTTTAATAGATATGTGGATCATTAGTATGGATATTATCAAGTCTGTAAATATATAATATCATGATGCAAGATTTCATTATTCCATTGAGACCCATCTACAGGAATTCTCATATATACAGTGTACCAATGTTTCTAGTTATTGAGATACATCATAATTTACAGATATTGATTACATTAAATTTCAATTTCGATGAGTTATTCCTAGGAGTAATAATTAGGTAGCCAAGAACTAGATCAATACAGTGCACAAGTAACCATTCATACTTCATCATCACAATTGTGCAGGTACTATCGATAGGTAGTTAAGCGTATGAGCCTATGACCCACGATCTCCATGCCACCATCACTATATTCATCAAACTATGTGCTGCAGTTTTACTATACCCTATAGCTTTATCCACTTCAACTATTCGAGAAAGACAGAGAGCGTATATTCATATCCACTATAGGCTCTTTACTCAGAGTCTCAATGGGCGATTATCAAGGTCACTTCTTTATCATACTAGAGCGTACTCGTCATTCTTTGATCTTAGGCACACTCATTGTCCTCCGGCGTGAATAACAGATCTCTCATGATTATTAATAATCACCTTCCATGTACGTCCCACCTCCGAACGTCACATTCTATCTTTACTGCATAATACTCAGGCACAGCATCACTAGACACTGTCCTGGCTGGAGAGTAGGGATCACGCGAAGAAGAAAGTCTTTATTATAATAACATGTAACCAAACAATGGCATTCTCCTCGGCGGATGCGCACTAGCAGCCTGGGAAAGATACAGTAGGCGATCGGCTGCGATCATACAAGCAGAATGCTGGTCTAGATGTATTTTTATTCTATAAGAATGGATCCAATCCGAGATGCGTCAGCGGACAGCCACTCAACCGCGGGTCCACACAAAGACGAACTTGGCCCGGTGACCTGCAAGGGCTGAGACTTAGTCACGAGTAGGATGTGCTCGGGCGGCACGAGAAGGACAGGAGCAAACGCCCGTACAACCTAAAAAAATGCCGTGGCATGACCCGTCCGGCGGTGTTATGTGATCGGCCGCGAACACGGCAGCGACATGCAATAGCATCTCAACCTTGCTCTTTTACAGGACGAATACGCCCGGAAAACGCAAAGCCAAAGACGACCTATAATACTCTCTCAGGACGAACCGAAGGAACTGATCCTAGAAGTAAACCGATACTATATTCTACGGTGCCCTTACCACTGAAACTTACTGTCTGCTTAGTGGTCCACTAATGAATCTTCTCATGTGTCGCGTCACATACCGTCTCTAGTCCAATGTGCTCTGTTGAGTATTTTCCGCCTCTGTCCAGTCTCCATCTTCTCTGTTTTTTCGCCCTTCCTCAATCAACATCTTTGCGTGATTTGATAGCCATGTCAGACAACTTCATTTCTATAAGGTGAGCATCGTTGAGTCATTAAACAGGACAGAAATAAACAAGCATATTATCCTTTGCAGTAAAAGTGAACGAGGCAATTATAACGACTTGTCATATTGATTTCGCTACGAAGGAACTAATAACTTAACACTTATTTCCGAAGAAACATCGCTAAACTTCATAACACAATCCAATCATCCGACGAAATTTACTTCAGCCTTCTAAGCACTCGCAACACTGACTAATGGATACAATTACACAAGACTACTAGCTCGATCGACGAATATAAATCCAAGGCAAGGACACTACAGTGAACAGACAAATAGGGTATATGAGCGCCTAGGCTTCGACTGGGTATAATAACAATAGGGATAGATGAGCCTGCACGTATTCAAACCCGGGTATCAGTCCCGTAACTAACGTACCTGTCCAAGTCTCATACACTCACCACGAGTTCCTGTACTATGAACTCGAGAAGTTATCCTCATGAAATAGCACATCATAGATCCCCTGTGCTATACTCAGAGGCTAGAGAAAGTTATCAGTAATACAGCCAGGCTAACACTGCACTCTAGTATATAACGCTAGAAAAACGATCGATAAATCAGCTAACCGCCCACATTTTTTGACAGCGCGTTTGTATACAATCAGAATCGAATTATCTAGTAAAAACAAGCCATAGACATCGACACACTTCCGCCTACAGTTGTACGAGCCCGAATTGTTAGACTGTTGCTGAGGCGAAGACATTTGACCAGCGGTACGCATAGCTGGTAATAGCCGCTAGCGCATCTCGTAGTGGCTTACCACTGTTCCTTGCGCAGGAGTCAGAGTGGTCCTCGCGGTAGCATGGAGTTTCGGATAGTCTTGCACCAGCTAGGTCGAGCAGCGTGGATAGCCTCCCCAGTATTTTACGTCTTTGGCCTCGACAAAACGACTCCTCCCCGGAGGGTACGTGAGGTGGGATAACCCAGTCTCTCTTCAACTGGAGGAAGAGCCCGCAAAAGCAGCGACTCTCTGCCGGAAGGGTTATCACACGAGTCCACCAAGCAGGCGATCCCTAGAGCGTAGATGCAACTCATGAGCGAAGGATCACCGTGGTGCGGTCCACCCCGCGGCGTGATGTTGTAGCAACATGGTCAACACGTGCAAAAACTAATCCGCTGAGTGTGCTCAATAGAGCTCAACCACCATAAGAATAATATGGTGAATTGAGTTGGCCCCCTGAAATATATACTGCCTCCAAACCACATAGAAGATATTTCACGGGCAGTATGTAACTGGATCCTCTAATGTGACCTTTCTACCCTGTAAACGTTTGATACTCTGTATCATGCAGCTTGTACTTCTGCAACTTATAACATACTGGAGAATGCTGAGATGGTCTGTTTCTGCACAGTTTAACAATAAGATAGATATGCGTTGTTGGATCTCTTAAGATTTTAACTAGAATATATATTATTAAGTGTAATGTAAATGCATTAACAGTCCACGTTATAATATATAATCAATGCGTATAATGGCATAGTACTCGTATAACTATAAATCCTTCATATTAGTCTATCTGAGCTATGCTTAACATAATGCCTTGTGCACTGCGAATCTAAGATAACTATGGGTTTTGTTCCCCTTGTGACCCAGACACATGCAAGATAATGGCTACTCCTCAATAGCTCCAACTCCATCAGGATAATACCACGACGAATCAGTCATCTGTTTCAGGCATTTTAACCATTTAGGTCCTCTTTATAGTGGCGTTCTACCAGACATTTCTGTGGTACATTCGTGTGCCTGCCTTCATAAATGAGTCTCAAGCTCTCCTACATGTTCTGTCTCAACTTTGTATATAAAAGCAGGCGAGACCTAATATTGTCCTGTACAATGATTATTGTACAAGTCTTACAGGAGAGCACACAAGGATTGTGTTACTAATTAGTAGAATCAATCAGATTAGACTAGTGTTGGGCACAACATGATTAGGAGTGAAAATATATGATATCATAGACTAAAGTAATTTGGACTTAAATGTTTTAATTGACTGTAATAGAATTAACTTGCACACTTAAATGTATCTCGTACATACCCTCGTGATCACCAGATACATTTATTTACGCCGACCGAAATAGGAAAACTCGATTCGCTGCACCATATGGTCAGAAATGTAGGCATGTCTGAATCAGTGCATATCGGCAAGCGCTGTCGAGGATCGAGGAACGTAAATACGAGCATACGGAGAGAGTACCGCAGCGGTATCTAGATCGTAAACACTTACTCTGAAGTCAGGTCCTCAAACACTTGGCTGAGTGACAATAAGTACTTTGGACCTGACAAGGTTCTAATTCCAATCTGAGTGAAATGTGGACACAGCGAGTCAGACAGTGGACCAGATTTTACTGTCTGCTCGAAAATTGCGCGATGCGCATCTGCTCAGCACAATTCACATGTCAAGTGCGTCCAGAATACTGGTTACTGGTCACCGTGTGCATACAGCATAGTCAGAGCTCAATATTCAACAATGCCCTGCACATGCAATTAATTACGGCCGAGGGTTTAAGACTCAAATTACAGAGTGGAAACCTAGACCATGCCAATCAATCCAATGTTTACTACATATCAACATATTCGAAAACACACACACTAGCAAGTGTCTATCACTAAAATCCACATCATAAACGAGATACGACCATGAGCGATTGAATCAACACGATGACCATCTATAAATGATCTGTATGACTTACATGGATTGACCAGAATGCGACTCAGTTTTCATGTGACAGAAATATTTCATATAACTTGCTCTGAATCATTTGCAAATCTGATATATCTACGATTATAGTTTTTTGTGTGAAATACATTTAATTAATCCACCCGAAAGTAGACCATTGTGACTTAAATCTTACTTGTTATAATAACTGCAATTATTTGGAATTTTCTCATTAAACTCTATACTCCACTTACTATAATATTGTCTACATATATATGATATTTATCATTCGTTATGGCACTGATAAATTATCGAGCCACATTTCACATCAGCTATAAATATGAGATACTCTCCTAGTGTGAGTAGATTCCTGTAGAGATTAATAGAGTCATGTCGGATCATGAAGATGGGACTTGAGGATCTTTCGGAATAGGTTTGATAAATGAGCTTCGAATCAGCGCAGTCTTAGTTTAAACAGTGAAGATCGACACGGCGAGCAAGAATTACAAAATCTGTTATTGCTGACTAGTTGTGTCACTACAAACAGCTAGTTCTGTCACTACAGTCTCGTTCTGAGTGTTCGAGTTGTTTCGATCTTTTCTCTTCTGCAGCTCTGAGAGAAGAACGACTGAAATGGATTATGCATTATTATGACAGTTACTAGACTCCCATCACTCGCAATCTCTCAGCATTGACGGTTTAGATTTAAGATGAATAAAGGGAACGTCGACCTTAGGCATCAGGCCGCAAATGAAATCAGGGTGCGAGACAGCAACGCTGGACGACGACATCAATTATCAACTGATAGTGACAATACAGTTTAATATACGCAACTAAGGGCGAACACAGTCTGGAATAGTCTTTTACAATGGTGGAGTAGGGAGGATTATAGAGAGTGGTGGTGTGTTGATATGGGGGGGAGGGAGATGTAAGGTTCGGTTGAGGGGGGGGGGGGGGGGTGGGGGTGTTCAGCTTCGATCAAGTCTATTGGACTGAAGACATCACTTTGACATTGTTGAAGGTTGATCCCTAGAGGGAATAGAGCTTAACTTTAACACTTCTAGGCTTGGGGGCGCGGCTAGATAGGTGTGTGCGCATAGGAGAAGGAAATAAAGGAGGTAGGTGTCAAGTATGGCCGGGAGGTACAGGGCTGCCGCGGAAGGGGGGGTGGAGGGCATATGGGAATACATGTTTATGCCCGTAAAATTTTTTCTTGAGCATCGGCACACTAGGGGTGATGTGGTCAGCATCACGCCGGCCGCCTTAACCTTCCCAGAGTTGTTCTGGTTACCCAATCTCATGAGGCTGGGTCCGACGCCGGAGCCGTTTGTGGTCTATACAAACGATCTCACTTCTCAACTGTGGACTCGAACCATGGGCCCCATGAGCTTAGGAAGCCAGTGCCACTACCCACGCAACTACTGCGCTCAGTGAGACATAAGCCCAACAAAAACTCCCGATTATGTTGCCCAATGTTTCTCAGCTATAAGGAATCCTTACCTCATACTTCCAGTATCAGAGGCAAGTGGATGAGCGTATTTTCGTCAAAGTTCAAACAATAAAAACCTTACAAACGATCAACAATGTTTTGCAAAAGGACTACTTGGCTTGGCGACAAAATCACGCTGAACATACCCAACATCAGCAACTTGACCTGAAGGAATTGGTTGACCCCATTTGCAAAAAGAAAAGCACGCAAAGTGAGATTTTGATGTGCCTTACCTTTGAAACATTTTAAGAGACATAACGATTAACTACACAATTACAATAATTATTCAAAATGATTTGATGCTAAACTAAATTCTTTTGGAAATTAAGAAAAGAAAATCAAAATTGTCGTGTTGCTTACTCTTGCAATTGAAAATACAATTAGCAGTTTTCAAGTTTTGTGCTTTTCCATTTATTTTCATCAAAACATTGGTTTTTTGAAAATAGAAGTATTACCCCAGGGGTTGTTGGTGGTGGTGCCAAGTAGGTAGCCTAGCCTAGGACACAAAATATTCCTGGCACCGGCACCTGACTCCAAGGGAGGATACTAACAAACATTTCTTTGACTACCATACTTAAAAAAGGTTAAACAGAACCACAACCCCCCAATTCAAAGGCGGGGTCGACCCAGGAGACATTAGCAGTCTCAAAAAACCATCCACAACTGGGGATGGAACCATTGACCACCGTGCTGGGAATCCAGTTGTACTAACCACAAGTTTAGATAGTCATATACTTCCTTTGTCTCTTCAGAGCCGCCCCCCCACCCCCCCCCCCCCCGGAACATTCAAGGAGCAGAGAAACGATAATTTCCGACTTATAACCCCTCAATGGTTTTAACGAGAAATATTTTTCAAAAAAAAAAAATTAGTAGTGAAATAGAATTGTAGTGTAACAGAAAATTCCTTCTCATTGCATTAGTGCCAACCTGAACGTTTTGGAAGTGGTCTAGCACAGGAATGACCATTCGAAACTTATCATATTCTAGTGCCATCCTAATTCATTTTGCGCTCTTCACGTTCTATATTCCTACCTCGGACAATATATAGTATTTTCGAGTCATTGCTTACATTAACTTCCTGTACTAATTTTTGTTTTTTTTTGTTCATGTCTTCTACCTATCAACCCTTCCTGAAAGAGTAGACAGGTTATGTAAAAATTACCGACAGCCATGTTGGTAAAATTCTCGAGTACCAGACATAGGCGGCGCCGATTAACACGAAGATCGACCCGCGAGCTTAGTTAGCGCTGATTATGCGCTATTGTAACCTTCCTAATTTCACTCGTGGAGAGAAGACAACCCAGATGGTCACATGAAAAAATTTGTATTCCCAGTACAGGGCATTACATTAACCAGTTGGTACCTATACAGACACGCCCCTGATGACGGAATGCTCAAAATAAAATTCCACGGAATACTTCATTTTCGATAATGTAAGAATTCATGATTGTAAACCGAACGATAATCGACGTAAAACACACTTCCTTATATGGAAGGTGACTTTAAAAAATCAACGCAGAATTTTCCTGAGGAAAAGTTTGGATAAACCCATCATAACACGCATGATATAAATACAATAGGCTGGGCAATTCTAAGATGTTATAAACAACACTTCGAATGAGCCAGTCTGAATAGTAAACAACC